>JAZBHA010000164.1:104610-114659 GCA_037464855.1 Iselma pallidipennis | reverse complement strand
TAACACATAACTGTCTTTGGGAAATCGACATCTATTGGAACGGGACGAACTTTTTTGTACACCTAATAAAATACACTCGATTATAAAGTTACAATGGGAATTTTTTCTGTTATAGTGTACTCGTTTACAACGTACAACCCAGTTATAAAGTACCAAAATGTATTTTTTCTACATGCTTATAACGTACTAAGGTAAGGGAACTAAAAATTGGCATTGTTTTAAATGTTTGTGTTTTTGAAAAGGGAGCTCCAATTGTGGGGCGTTATAACTACTAAAGTAAAATGTCAAGTTAAATCAGCAAAAACTCCCAATCCGGTCTTTTTGGCACGCATAGAAAACCGTTCACAAAATGGTAAATTTAACAATGTAGGAGACACGAAAACTAATATTAAAATTAAGCGAAGAAAAACCGGAAATAAGTGCCTATAAAACTGCAGAATGTTCAAAATTTTACCGAACTAGTAAAAGGCCAGTTGCAGATTACAGAAAAGTATAAAAGAAGCAAGTTTCATCGTTGAGAGAAAAATGGGAAATGGAAAAAACGAAGAAAAAGCTAAATTCTGAAAATGTCCAAACGAAAAGATGCTACAATCGTTAGAATTGCAAAAAAATTAATGCCTCGTGTAGAACAATTTCGAAAGTTTAAAAACAACAACATAAAACCCATGCTCCAAAATCTACACGTGAACAACAGGAACGTAAAGGGACCGTTTGAAAACGTTAAGTTTTCATTAATTTAAACTGCATGGGTAGAAAGTTAGGCACAAAATATATTCGGAGAGACAAAAATTCGCCAAATGTGTCTCCGATTCCTATTATAGAACGTTTCTGGGCTCATTTGAATCAAACACTTTCTGCCGATAATTGGTCAATATCAACTAGGAGGCAGTTAAAGCAACACGTTTCGTTTAGATTCCGAAAGTTAGAGAATTTCACCAAAAACATTTTCAATGTCTATTTCAAAATTTGGGAATAAAATTAATAGGGCGGCTGAAAGTGGAGGATTTAGAATATTTACAATTAGCTAAATATACATATTAGAATAAGTTTTGGTTAATCTTTCACGCTGTTGTTTTAGTAAAACGATTTTAAAAAATAGTGCCAATTTTTAGTTCGGGTACTTTATTTCAGCTTGTGCCTCGTTAAGTTTAATAAACCGTCTTATAAAATGTCGGAAAAGGGCATTCGGATGACAATTTCTATTTAAAAAGATAGAAAACGGTGTATCCCCAAGGAATGTGGGACGTGAAAAGAACCTTTCGAAAACAACAATTTCATCTAAATATATGGAAGAACCGAGGTTCAATAAAACAAACAATAAGAAGTAACCAAAAAATTGCTTAACTGAAGAATCTTCGAAAGCTAATTAACAAAAATGTGGATAAAACTCTATATGTATGAATGGTTCAAAAAACAAAGACTTTAAAATCTTCCAATAAATGTACCACCACTACAAGAAAAACCTGAAGAGTTTGCAAACGTACACTCGGATATAACGTACCAAATATGACGGTCCCTCTAAGTACGTTATAATCGAGTTATACTGTATTTTGAAAAGTAAGTTGAATTTTATTTTAAATAATGAATTTGCTTTTCAGAACTTGTACCAAAAAAAGGCCTCCCCCACAATTTGGAAAAAACCAAAACTTTGCTATTAATGAAAATATTTACATGTATCCGTGTTTTTTTTTCTACAATAGTACACATTATAGATTAGAATGGATTATAAATAAATTTTATTGCAAGTTTTATTTACATTGAAGAAATCGATAAAATCGTAAGAGTAAAAAACAAATTAGAAATGTAGCAAAAACATGTGTAAAACAAAAATTAACAAACGTTGTACCTACACACTACACACTACACACAAATTACAATTTACCTTGAAAAATTTTGACTCATTTTCCAATTATTTCATTATTTTATTTGTTGTTAAAATAAAGAACAATTGTCCATTACACACACACATACGTATATCGACTTAGTGCAGTTAACAATGTATTACAAATAAATGAGTCAAAAAAGGGAGAAAAAAAATGATTCAATAATAAATAAATTACCATTGTAAGTACACACTACACGATCCAAAAATATTCTAATAATTAGCCACACAAACAATTGAAATAAATAAATTTGAACGTGTCCTTTAATAATTATGTTTTTTGATTGTTTCAAGGAAGTCTCAAAAAAAAACAAATCAAAAAATAGCAAGACACACAAACCCAGACATTCTTATTAAAATAATTTTAAAGTCATATCTTGGATTTAATACACACAATAGAAACACAGGAACTGACGTTAATATAATTATCATATCACTACACATTAGTGACTTTCTATGATTTACTCTGCATGTGTGTGTGTGTGTGTGTGTGTTATTGTATCATCATTGCGGTTTTTTTTAATAAAAATTAATGTAATTGTCCTAATTGAATAGAATTCTTTCTAAAAATTGTACAAACAGGATCTTTTTCAAGTCTTAAAAACCTATATTAAACATTACTTAATATCAATTAAAATTATAATGTAACCATATTAATACTTGGATGACAATTATTACCTATATGTAGAAAATAGAAAGTAGTTCATTGAGGAAAATACTGGAATTTTAAACATGCAACAATCAAATTTAACGACAAACCTAGTACACATTTACTTATTCTTCCTTTATCAAATATAAAGTTGCAAGCAAAAAGTCAATCTAGAAACCGCACAGGAAAAAATAATAAATTAATTACCTGGTACGATTACATAAAAGTGAGGAGAGAAAGCAGATTTTAATAGGAATAGTTGTCTATAAAAGCGAGAAAAAATCGAACTAACGTTTTAATTTATTTACCCACACACAAAAAAAACTTCTCCATTCCATTCAATGATTTCATAAGATTGTCTATCGATAAACACGAATTAGATTTGCCAAAAAAATTTCGTTGTTGTGCTATTTGCAAATTCTTCACACTATTATTTTTACCGATATACAAACATACAAGAATTTCCGTTAATTAGTTTTAAACGAGACAATTTTCCACACATTTTATTACTCATACAAAACACCTTTTGGGACTTAAGTTGTCTTTAGAAAATCTATTTTAAAAATAATTTCAACCACAATAGACAAATGTTCACCATGTGTTGACAAAAAAAATTGCAATATAAAAAAATAATTCTATTTCCGACACCTTAAATTTTGTGTTAGTTATTATTGTGACATCAATTAACTCAGAATTTATTTATCAATTTATTTAGAATTTAATGACGTCGTTTGTGTGTCTATTCTTCTTCCTTTAATAATAACCTCCTTATTTTTATTTAAAACTGTGTTAAAATTATCATATTATACCTATAGAAACAATTTATTTGGAGAGAGAAAAAATTGATAGAAAAAACCCGGAATTATTCTACTATTTACCTCTATACATACTAGGAAACCAAGAACTAATTGTAAACACAAAGGAAAAGTTGCTATATAGTTATTTTAAACTTCTTTTTTGTTTATCTAACCAACAAATTAATTAAAATGATAGATGGTGAGTCATCATAGCAATAATATAACTAAACCATGGTGCAAACTAAACTAAATAACTGAACAAGAGAGAGACACAGTGTTGATGATGATTATCAACAGCATCCTCATCCTTTTAAACAGAGATAAATCAATTGATGATCGACTAATCTGATTTCATAATCATTGAATTATCAATAATTTTTGTACCATCGAGGAACACAAGCTGTCTGTATTGCGGAATAATTTTATCATATGCGCTAGTTAATCTTTTTTCCGCTTTAATATTTTTCCGGATAATTTGTTTCATTTATCCGAACACAAAAACCAGTAATTTTATGCCTATTTGTGTCTCTGCATAACAATAGTTAATTTGTGAATTTTTTTATTAAAAATTTAAAAAAAATTAGGTATAGTAATACATATATTACGTGCGTATATGAAAATTACATGTATGTTATTCCTGGAATTATGTTAGGAAATTTAAGCAACATCAACATTATAATGCAATAATTTGGCTGAAATTTCTAAACACTTTTATTAAATAGCGAAATATGGAATTTTATTTCAATCTACAGTGGAACCAGCATACATATAATGAACTTCACGGAGACACCGTTTTTGGTTCATTATAACTGGATGTTCATCTTATCAGAAATTGTTGTTAATGAACTTTAATATTAAAAAAAAATCTATAACGAGTCAAATCAGTCAAAATCGATGATTTCTGTTGGAATGTTACTATTTTTGACTGATTTTCTAAAATAAGCTGAATTTCATTCAAATTAGAAAATATCTTTTCGCTTCCACCTTCAGATTGAAAATAATATTTTAGATTCCTCATTCTGCTTTAATGCTTTTGCAGTTATAATTATTATAATAACCACCGTGTAATTTTCTTCTGTATCTTCCACTAGATTATTTTCTTCTTTATCTTCATCATTCTTTACTTCAGTCACTAAATCTCCCCTTTTGTAATTATGCTGCTGTCTACATTAACATAATCTTTGAAGAAAACATTTTCGAAAATTTACTTAATAGAAGCTTATGTTCCAGATCAGAAGTGTCATCGGATTGACTTGAGTTCCTTATGAGACCAGGACGATTGTTTCTCATGAGACTTTTTCAATTTCACTTATTGTATTAAATTTTTCGTTGGTAGAAAACATTTGTTTTTTGGTTTTTGCATTCCCCTATATCACATATGGGCAATCCACGGTCCGGCACTTCTTTTGATCCGACCCCAATCTATGTCAGCGAACTGTGTCGTCTGATTCATGAAATATGGGGTAGCTAAGTGTTTTAATTCATTTAATATTAATTAGTTTTATTTAATAAGGTCCTTGACTCGAAGACAGAATCACAATTTGGCCCCAGAACCAGGAAAGGTTTTCCTATGCCTGCCCTATATGTAGTATAGTATTTATAGGATAACAAATTGCATATAACCCCATAGACATGCAAATAATATTCACCTAACTAAAGACGACTTGTTATCAAAAGAAATATCGAATTACTCCGCTTATTATGGGCATCAAGTTCTATTTTAGTTCACTATAAACGAATATTTATCATAAACGGGTTCATTATACATATTATATGCGAGCTTTAGAAACATTGCAATAAACGGCAGTTCAATCGGGGCCTGGACATTCCGTCCATCATAGGCGAGTTCCTTATAAGTGGGTTCCACTGTATTTATTAAATAATAAATCTAAAATTAGGATTATGGAATATATTTAGATACCTATGTACAATATGTGTTTCTATTTTACATGATTTCCGAATTAAACACAACATAAGTGATTAATTTCCTTATTTTCAATTACTTATTATTATTATTGTTAGTTTTTTTTTAAGATTAAAGATTAGATTATTTCACTTATAATAATTATAATGTTTTGTTCTATTTTCATCGTCTCAATGATTTTCCTTATTTTGAATTACTTTATATTTTATATAAATTTTTTTCCGGTTTTACACAATCCGAAATATAACAGGAAAACCCGTTGAACTAATTTGTTCTTTTTTGTGGCTAACAATACGGGAAAATGTTGCTATAGATTCATGTTTTGGAAATGTTGATGAAAGATACAATTACAATGACAATACAGTAGACTCCCGATTATCCGGGACTCGATTAACCGGGAAGCGGATTAACCGGGATCCCTTCAGTATGATCACACATACCACTATCAAAGGTTAGGTATGAACTATCATACGTATTATCTGTTGAATTGTTAGGTATTTGTTATAATTTACTTAATAAATACATTAAAACTGCCGATTTGCGGCTTAACCGGGAATTCGGTTAACCGGGAAACCATTTCTCCCGACCACCCCGGATAATCGAGAGTCTACTGTATTCAACAACTCAAGCAATTGGTGTTCTGACAAATGGATGTTTTTCTTCTTTTTTTTTTAATAATAAAATGTACATTTTCACTCATTATTTTCTACAATAAATGTGAAAATTTTAATTTTAAATATGTGAATATTTTCTAAGTAAACAATAATAACATTAAATATGAGATTATTATTAAATTTCAAGTGCTCCTCTTAACAACAACAACAATAATAATAACAGTATGTAGTGTACTGACATTAAACAAATCTACTTTGATATAAAATATAATCATTGTAAAAAAAAGTAACAATTCACATCAAAGAAGCTTTTCTATGCCTATTTTTGGAAAATAAATTAAAATATTGTCTTTGTGTTTAAATACATTTAAGACGAACTTTTTCCTTGATGTTATTATCAATATCATCTTGACAACCAGTTGATAACTGGCCAATTCTGGCAAGAATTGAATAGAAACAAAGAGATATTTTGGCAATCTAACAGATGATAATAAAATTTCCGTAATTTTCAAAATAATTTTGCTTTAAATAAAAACTCAAAAGATCTACAGTAAAACCCGGTTATAACGTATGTACATGGTTTATAACGTACACTCCACTATAAAGTACTCAACTGGAGGATCCCTGCAAACTCCCATAAGTTACAATAGAATTTTTTTCTGTTATAGTGTACTCGTTTACAACGTACAACCCAGTTATAAACTACCAAAATGTATTTTTTCTACATGGCCGCATTTATCCTAAGGCGCATTAGACGCAAGCTGGGGCCTGCCTCTCTGCGGGGCGACATTTTAAACCTAGCTATAGTTGCAAAATAAAGTACTTTTTTTTTAATATTAATTGAAATAGACTTGTTCTTTTGGGGCATCAGAAAAAGTACAAATGTGGCCCTGTTTATAACGTACAACACGGTGATAAAGTACCAAAATGTGTTTATTCTCCATGCTTATAACGTACTCTTTCCATGAAATTGTATTTTTTCCATTCTTTTGTAATTTAACATGGAAATTTTATTGAATAAGAATTTTTTAAAGTCTTAAAGGTTACATTTTGTATTTGTCTTCAATATTATTTCAGCTTGTGCCTCGTTAATTTTAATAAATCGTCTTATAAAATGTCGGAAAAAGGCATTCGGAGAACAAAGAAATTAAGAAAAATATGGATTAAACTCTATATGAATGATTCAAGAAACAAAGAATTTTTAATCTTCCAATGAACCACTACTAGTACTACAAGAAAAAGCGGAAGAGTGCAAAATTTTGTAGGATACACTCGGATATAACGGACCAAACATGACAGTCCCCCTCAAGTACGTTATAACCGAGTTATACTGTATTTATAAGGAAAATTCTAATAAAATGGAATAACAGATGCATCCAACAACCAGAAGAAAATAATTACAACAACAACAACAACAATAATAATAAACTTTAACCCAATTAAGTTCAGTTTAAAGTTCTCCAACATCCGGGCCTATTTACATTTGAAAAGATATAGTACAGACACATAAAATAATCTTATAAGAGATACAGGTTGTTATCAAGCACCTGTCCCTGTCCCTATAAAATGTAAATACGAGACCTAACAGGATATACAGTTGATAGTTGGAAAAGAAAGAATGCAGTCTGACCTCTATTCCTGTTATGTAGAACGTGATGGAATTAACCACAACACAAAGGGCACTACCCTCAAATCAAAAATAAAACAACAACTAACTAAATACAACAATTGAATACTTTGATGATATACCTATTCCTGAAAATACCAACTCATATACATGGATGTATCATCCCGGATATTTGAATTACTATTATTATTATTGGTATTACATTGAAAGTAAATAGGAAATAAAATTAAATAAAGAGAGGAAAAAGAATGGAGATTTATTAATAATTAGAAGGACACCACTTGTTGTTGTTGTTGTTGTTGCTGTAGTTGTTGGACACTGCGTCACATTAAAGACAACCGTTATATTATGGGAAAATTTCTATTTTCCCGATTTTATAAATTACTCTTAATTTATATTCTAATTACATTAAAAAAATTGTAATAAATGCGAAAAACAAATAATAATGCTTACCTCTATAAATCTATGAAGTCATAAAAATTACTTGAATAAAAACTACACCAACATTATTATTTCTAATTATATTACGATAAAATTGGATCAATTGTTAAAAGATATTAAAAAATAAGGTAAATAAATATACGAATAAAATGAAAATATTTAACACATAAAAAACTGAAATTAAAGAAAAAAATTGCGATAAACTAACCACGCCACCTCGCAAACGCAAACTGAAGAAAAACAAAAATTGGAATAATCATCAAAGACAAGAGACATATTGTACGCATGCGTATTGGAAAAACTAGGGAATTTTTAGTTTGTACTATTGGCTACCTGCAGACAGTGGCGTACAGTAGCCGGACAGTGGTTAAAAGAAACTGTTTATTTAAATTAAATCAATACAAGTGACTTTATAGACGCAGTCTAATTAAATACTGCTATCTATGGCTAATTGCACCTTCATTACAATTTATACATATCAGTGTTATTGTTAATTAACAAGCAACGGATTCACTCGGCGCTACAATTAACAATCAATTAGTTGACGTTTTTATTTGACAGATACCTAACCTATATTTACATATTCCAAATAAAATAGAAAAAATAAAGTGTAAAAATAAAATATTTTCTAAGTAAATTGATAAAAGTGCTGGAGAATCTTTAAAATAAATATGGCATTATCTGATGAACAACCACAACAACAAAATGATAAAAAGTCAACAACTGTTGACCATCAACGAAATGATAAGAAAGAGAAACTTTATACAAAAGTAATAATACGTCGTTTACCACCAACAATGGATCAAGAGACATTTCTAAATCAAATCTCACCAGTACCAAATTATGATTATTTTTATATGGTTAGAGGTGATGCTAGTTTGGGGGAGAATTCATTCAGTCGAGCATACATAAATTTTACAAATGCCCAAGATCTTTACGATTTCAAAGAGAAATTTGATAATTATGTCTTTTTAGATAGTGCAGGACATGAATATCCAGCTGTTGTTGAATATGCACCATTTCAGAAAATACCGAAAAGACGTCATCAACATCACCATCATCACCACCACCAACAGAAACGTACCGATCCGAAATGCAATACAATCGAACAAGATTCATATTACTTGGAATTTGTTGAAATGATTAATAAATCGGCGGAAACGGATGGTACTGGTGGTGGTGAGAAATTGGAATATTCGTATCCAACGAATATAAATGATAATAAAAATGATGAACCAATAACAACACCGTTATTGGAATTTTTGAAAAAGAAACGAACTGAACGTATGAGAATTAGGGAGGAACGTCGTGAAGAAAGAAAACGTAAAGAATTTGAACGAAAGAAATTTCGTGATGATGAACAACAACAACGTAGTAGTAATAACACTAATAAGAAACGCTATGATAATGATGATAGATCACCAAATAAAGTTAAATATAATGAAGTTGATGATAATAATAAAAAAATTGATGGTGATAGTCAATTAGAGAAACAACAAAAAACCGACGAAAATGTCAATAATGATAAATATGAAAGAACATCAACGGTATTTTATAAAAGTCGTGATAAAAAGTATGACAAATATGATGATAGAAAGAGAGAAGTTAAAAATAAATATCCTAAAAAGGAGTTTGTGGATAAAAGAGAGTATAAAAGTAATAATAGACGTGATGATTATAATAGAGAATATCGATCGAAATATGATGATTTCAATAAAAATAAAGATGATCCTAAACAACAACAACAACTGCAACAGAAAAAAGTGAAGAAATATAGTGAGAAACGTGAAGAACGTAAAATGGAAGCTCTAAAGAAATTAGAACAAGAAAAACAACAAGAACAAGGCACCAGTGGTAATGAAAATGTTAAAACAACACTTGATGATGAGAAATTAAAAACTTCATCTTCGAACGAAAGAAAACATGAAGGAAAGAAAGAAGAAGAAAATGTGAAAATGACTGAAAATACTGAGAAGAACAAGGAAACAACAAGAGTTGATGATAATACTAAAGAAATTGATGATAGACAAGCATCACAGAAGCGTATTAGAAATAAAGATCGACCATCGATTGCAATATATCGTCCTGGAATGTTATCGAAAAGGAGGCAAACTG
>JAZBHA010000164.1:90432-104491 GCA_037464855.1 Iselma pallidipennis | reverse complement strand
CTTCACAAGTCACTTTTTTGCTCCTGTGCACTCCAAACAGTTTGGTTATTTTTTTGGGGCAGAAGAAAACTCGTTTCGTTCGGATAGTACAAGAAGTGCGATTAGTGTTCGCTTCATATGTCCCACCCAGGGCCGGTCTGGCTTACTTTGGCTCCCGGGAGTATTTACAAGATACGAAGCTGATGATTGAAAAAAATACCTCAACAGATTATCGGTGGCCTCTAAAACGCCATTTGGTCTCCGGAGAAATCTTATATGTCCCTGCACAGTCCGGCACTGGTCCCACCTTATTTCTTGTGTAATTTTTGCGTTACGTGCATTAATTAAATGATATTGAAAAAAAGAAATCAATGAATTTTTGGAATAAATTTATTACCCGATTATCCAGGAATGAAACATACATATCAATCTATTCACTATCAGATTTTTCACCTGAACCACTACCAGAATCTGAACCTGATCGTGACCTACCTGATGCCGGTGATGGTGATCGTGATCTCGATCCAGATCTAGATCTAGATATGGAACGACTACGTGATTTACTTTTTGATTGTGATCTTGATCTTGAACGTGATCTAGATGGTGATTTGGATTGTGATCGTGATCTAGATGGTGATCTTGATCCAGATGGTGATCTTGAACGTGATCGTGATTTCGACGGAGATGTTGATCTAGATTTATATCTTGACGGTGATCTTGATCCTGAACGTGATCGTGATGGTGATTTCGAGTGTGTTCGTGATGATCGACCCGATTTCTTACTTTCATTCTCATTATTTTGTTCCTGTTCTTGTTGTAATTGTTGTTGTTGTGGTTGTTCCCGTTGTTGATGTAGTTGTTGTTGTTCATCGTTCTGTTCAATTTCCATTTCTTCATCATCATCACCAGTTGGTTCCAATTGTCGTTCACGATATCTTTGCATGCGGAATTCATTTGCATCCATTGGACGATGTTTAACAATTAATCTTGTATTACTTGTTGGTTGGCCTAATTTTTGTCGTCGTTTACTTAGACGTACCCTTGTCTCTAATTCATTATAATATGCACCATCCTGTCGTATAACAAAGAAATAATTCTCTTCATAACCTTTACTGGCTTTACTTTTCACATTCCAATTGTACTCTCTTGCCATTTTATATTCATATTCTTCATCATCTTGATATTGAATATCGTTGGCAAAATCATCACGACGTTTCTGTAATGTTTCTTCGGTTGGTAAGAAATATGCAACAAATTGTTCACCACTTTCATCCATTACACCACGTATCATAGCTTGTGACATTTCCTCCAATTGTGCTGGTATTTGTTTACCAACTGGTGCTGGATCTGAATCGAAAATAACTTGAGCACACGGATATTTCCATAAATTGAAATCAGGAAATATTGGTAAAACTTCAACAGCAACGACATTTGGTTTACTATAATGTTTATCAATTGATTGTAAAGAATCTTCAAATGTTTTCTCAATTGCTTTAATTTGTGAATCACGATCCATATATAGTAATGTTTCATTTTTCAAATTCTTCTTAATACTATAACCAACTTTTGCTTCAACTTTATCCATTGTTTGTGGTTGGAAACGGGTCTGTTCAGTTGATATATATTCGGTACGACGTAACCATGAAACACTACGGGCATGATGACGGGATCTTTTTGAATCTTGTGGTGTTAAAATATCTTCCTCTAACAATTTCTCATCAGCTGGATCTAATTGTGCACCAGGTTCACATTGATAAATATCTTTATTTATTAAATCAATTGATACACCTAAATCATGTTCGGTTAATACTTCATAACGATAATTACGTTCCAATGATGTTGGATTAAATTGTATGAAACGTGTTGATTCAAATGGGTATGCAATAAATTTCAAATCGAACGGTATATCAGGTAATGTATTACAATATTTTACACGACATATCAAATCAGACCTGCAACAGATTGATTTTATTTATTCATTAAATACATAATATTATGTAGGTAAATTGTGTAGTATCTTGGAACTATACATACTTTTTTTCTGCTGGTTTAACTGGCCGTTTTTCGGGTGGATTTGTTCCATTTTGAATTGTTGGAGGCATTTTGCATATATTTTAATCTTCACAAAATAAAAACTACTAACACAACATAACCTCAATTCATATGAAATGTCCATAGATATTTATATATATCCATGGGAGTGTCAAACAGTCAAACATGATGTGAATCATGTCTACCATCTGTCGGCCATCAAAAATTACTAGAAAAACCACTAACAATAGCACAGGACCGTATTTGATTATATTGTGTTCTATCTAGAATCTTACCAAAAAATGTAATTGCTGTCATTCTATTTTGTACATATATGTATTCTACCATCAATGGGTAATAGACCATTATGGCCTATTGTTATTGGTACACATTCAGAATTGTGTCAAAAATATATATGTGGAGAAATTTCTTGTTTATACATATGGTTGGAGGAAGATTCTAGGTTCATAGGCAAAAAGAGGCCGGGGCGGAAGTGAGAACACTTTATAGAGATTTTGTATAAGGCCAACAGAGACAAAAGAGTACAAAGTGAAGGAGAGGACTTCTTCATTGTCCAAAGCAGGTAAACTTCTACCCAAACAAACCAATTTTTGTCTCTCTTACCCTTATACAAAATCTCTATAAAGTAATCTCACTCCCGCCCCGGCCTGTTTTCGCCTATGCACCTAGAACCTTCCTCCAACCAGTATATATTTCGATTTAGAGCCATATCTCACTAGGAAGCCACGGCGACGGCGCCAGCGACGTCTTTGTGGCTACTCTTGGCATCTGTAGGTGGCCAGAAAGAGAAGCCACTGGAGACGCTAGAGTGGCAGGATCACGTAGAAATGAAGTAGTGGGAAAATGGACGATAATAGAAATGTTCGATCTATGACGATGCGGGAGGCTGCGTACGTGATCTCTACTGCCTACTATGCATTTTCAGTGTTTACCTATTAATTTTCTGGGAAGTGTTGACAATGTAACGACGGAACGAACAGCAGTAGTGGTCGGCGCGTCCAATTTGGCCACGTAGCCAAGCCGTCGCCAGGTCAGATACCCGCCATGAGATTGCATATATTCTGTTTGGCGTCGTTGTTGGCGCCGTCGCCGTGGCTTCCTAGTGAGATATGGCTCTTATACAAATCTCACTCCCACCCCAGCCTCTTTCGCCTATGTACCTAGAACGTTCCTCTATCCAGTATACAGTATAGCTCTGTTCACGATATAATCTCTGCTGTTCACTTTGGCGTTATGTGATCTCGGTGCGCCGACAGCACCGCTCCACTCCTGTGCAAGCATACCGAATACAGCTATAAAAAATTGTACAAAAATTGTGAGGTTAATATCAATATAACCTCACTTTTTTAAAGAACGAAAATAATGAATTTATTGTGGTTTAAATTTTCAAATTTATTAAAACGAAAATTTCTTTATAAAACCAAATTATTGAAACACCAATTTAGTGATAATAATGGATCATTGAAACCACCTTGGAATGTTTTATTTTTCGGTACTGATGAATTTTCCTTATACAGTCTGAAAGCTTTAAATCAAGAATAGTAAGTTGATATGATCAGTTTTAAATAAGAATTACATAAAATATAAATAATAATTTGATTATAGTAGAAATGGTAAATTAATCAACAAATTAGAAGTTGTAACAACAATTAGAGGCAACAAACAAAATCCAGTTAAATTGTTTTCTGAGGATGAAAAATTATATTTACATAAATGGCCAATTACTAATCTGGAATATGGTACTTATGATATTGGATTAGTTGTATCTTTTGGACATTTAATACCAGAAGATTTAATTAATAAATTTAAATTGTATGTGTTAATTATATAATAGGAACAATAATTATTATTAAAAAATTATGTCTCTTCAGTGGAATGTTAAACGTACATGCTAGTTTATTACCACGTTGGAGAGGTGCTGCACCTATAATTTATGCATTAGCGAATGGTGATCAACAAACTGGTATAACAATAATGAGGATTAGACCGAGACATTTTGATGTTGGTGAAATTATTTCACAATCCACAATTCAAATATCGAATAATATGAAATTACCTGAATTACATACAAAATTGGGTAATTTAGGTGCTAATGAATTAATTCAAACATTAAAGACATTACCAAATTGTTTAGAAAAAGCAATTCAACAACCATCAACAGGAATAACGTATGGTAATTATAAAATGATCTTTAATTCAATTAATTTTTGAAAAAATCAAAATAGTAATTCTGTAGCTCCCAGGATTAATCCAGATTTTGCTCGCATTAATTGGCAAACCATGTCATCACAACAAATCTATAATCTAGATAGAGCTTTAACAAATATTTTCCATTTAACAACAAGATGGAAAGATATGACTGTAAAACTAGTTAATATCAAAGAAGATGAAAGTAGTGGTGATGGAACTAATAGAACTTTAAATAATTATCAAAATATTCAACCTGGTTTTATTGATTATGATAAAACGACGAGGTGTATAAAAGTATTTTGTAAAAATCGTAAATTTATAAGTGTAGGAAAAATTGGTGTTATCGGAAAAAAGTTAATGAGTGCTAAAGACTTCAATAATGGATATATTAGTAAAGAATCAATTATAAATAGGTATTTTAAATAAAAATTTTAAATTTGCCGCATTTTTGTTGTTTTATTGGTTGCATAACCAATCAGCAAGTTTCCCAGTTATATTTGTTGCTTCATGTTGGTATTATTAAACAACTTTATTTTGAGGTTATATTGTTTTTCTTATCAACGTCAAATTTTATTGTTTAATAACTTGTGTTTTTTTCTTTTTTGAAGAAAAAAATAATAATGAATCCACCCTCATCGTATGGTATTCAGAGTACGGCAGGTGCTGTACCTGTCCGTAATGAAAAAGGTGAAATTTCTATGCAAAAAGTTAAAGTACACCGTTACGTATCGGGAAAGAGGCCTGATTATGCACAAGATATTCGTTCAGATAGTGATAGTGATGATGATGATTTTTTGGAGCAACGGCGTCACCAATTTCAACAACTGCAACAACAACAACACCACCAACAACCACCGAGTCCAGAACATTCAACACGTAGTGATGAAGATTTGAATGATCCACGTTTGAGACGTTTAAAGATTGCCGAAGTTGTTGATACAGAAATTCGACCAGAACGTAGACGACATATTTTAGAACCAGAAGTATTGGAATCTAGTGATGATGATGATGATGACGATGACGATGATGATTATTCAGAAAAGGAACAAGTTCATCTACAAGAACAAAAACATACATTGGAAGCTGGACCAGATGATGATGATGAATCTGAAGCTGAATTGAGTGACAGTGAAATTGAACGTCGACGAGAAGAAATGAAGAAACGCATGTTAAATAAACAAGAAGAAGAATTTATGATAAAAGAAGAAGAAAAATCTGAATCATCTGATCAAGTAGAATCATCCGAAGAAGAATATACAGATTCTGAAGAAGAAACTGGTCCTAGATTGAAACCGATATTTGTTCGTAAACGTGATCGTATTACAATTATTGAAAAAGAAAAAGAAGCACAAAAACAAAAGCAATTAGAACAGGAAGCACAACGAAATGCTGAAGAACGTCGTCGACAGACATTACGTTTAGTTGAAGAAACTATACGTAAAGAAGAACAAGCTAAAGCCAAAGAAGCCAATGAACCAGATATAAATGATGTATGTACAGATGATGAAAATGATGAAATTGAATATGAAGCATGGAAATTACGTGAATTGAAACGTATTAAACGGGATCGTGAAGAACGAGAGGCAATAGAAAGGGAACGTTTAGAAATTGAACGTTTACGTAATATGACTGAAGAAGAGAGACGTATTGAAATGCGATTGAATCCGAAACTTGTAACAAATAAGGCGATTAAAGGCAAATATAAATTCTTACAGAAATACTATCATAGAGGTGCATTCTATTTAGATAAAGACGATGATGTATATAAACGTGATTTTGCACAAGCAACATTAGAAGATCATTTCGATAAGACGATTTTGCCGAAAGTGATGCAAGTGAAAAATTTTGGACGTTCTGGACGTACAAAATATACACATTTAGTTGATCAAGATACAACACAATTTGATTCACCATGGTCAACGGAAACATCGCAAAATTTAAAATTCCATTCACAACAATCTGGTGGGATGAAACAAGTTTTCGAGAAACCAACATTGAAAAAGAGAAAAGTCCAATAAGACTTTTAAGCGTATTTTAGGATAGTTTTTTCTGTTGTAAATACAATTGTATTGGTGGTTTTTCCTTTTTTTTTTTAATTATTACTAATAAAACACCTAAATACTCTTTACAAGAAGTTTTTTTTATTTAACTATATTTGACACTAATACATAACATTAAAAAAATTCTATAATTTTATTTATATGATTCAATATCTGCTGGACGTTCTGGTGGTTCATTATAAAACTCAAGTAAACCAGCTGCTTTACCAAAACCAATGGTACCCAGTAATGCAGCAATGCCAAAAATCATTTGGGCATTGTATTTACGTTGCTTGGCGTCATAATGGGTCTTCCATGAACCACTTGGTGATGGTAAATCATTGTATGTTGTTGATGGTTCATGATGACCACCACCATAACTTCTTCGACCAGCTAGAACAAAAAAAAATTGATTAAATATTAATATACTGTTACGACACAAATAATTGAGGTTATGGTTAGGACCAAAAGATAATTGATAAAATGATGAATTCAAATATTTATAATTACCTTGACGTGCGGCCAATTGCCGGAATAATCTCGGAGCTTGCATTTTTTCAATAAATGTCTGTTTTAATTGTTTTTTTTTTAATTAATTAAAAATTACAAAAATTTCCGACAGCTGATTACGCAACTGCAACTGTCATTCATCAGTGTAGCCAACTTCACGTTTTTAAACAGTGTCGCCAATGTCGTGACAGAGATAGCTAAATGAAGCCCCAAGTTACGGAAACAAAATTTGAAAAACCTTTATTTACGAAGAAGAAATACATGAATTTCATTTAGAAGACAGAAATTATTCAAGAAGAACAAATTTGTTATTCAATCATTTATTCTTTTTCTATGAAATCCGTATTGAAAATCTGTAATGATTTGTTAAATGACCCGATAGAAATTCACTTTGATGTACAGGGTCATTTATTAAAAAAATGTAATGGCGCGTTCACACGAGATGTTTCTCTCCTAAGACCCCTGTCACACGGCAAAAATAAATTGTAATTTAATGACAACGTCAATACAAATTGTAATATTGATGAATTGTATCCTGACGCACGAAGTGTCTCAATTACAATTAACGCAAAACGTAGAATAATTGTCGATTATCTTGGGTACGTATTTGCCAGAACTACGTAGTTGACCTAATTTAGCTAAATAGAGTTCTGAACAACCAATTTATTGAATACAGTAAGCAGGTGATGCTGGGCATAAGGGCGCTTGATATCAAGGGGCGCCAATGGTAACGGCACCTCAGACGGAAAAGTAGTTCAACAAGGAAATATTAAATTAACATGAATTTAATATCGCCAGACATTATAATGACAATAATTTTAGGGTGCCATATAAATCGTTGCATAAGAGCGCCATGCACCCTAGCGTCGGCCCTGCCGCTCATTAATTGAATATTGTGTGCTGTCACACGGCAAATTGAGAACCAAGGTAATTACGATCTTGGTTAAATTGTCCCAAACGGAGAAAACATTGGGTAGATGCCGGTCAAACAACAACAGCTACACCGAAACGCAATATCCACCCCAAGAAGGGTGTGCTTTATTATGAACGTACAGAACCCAGGTGAAATTGGTACTGCGTAGCACTACGCACAGCAATTACAGCGAGTGAACCAGGAGATCGGTCGGTGGGAAATGCTTTGTCAGCTGTACATTTCAAGACAGTTAAAAGAAGTATGAAAATGTGACTTTCATTCCTGAACGATGGAGCAAAAACATCGCTACCAATGGAGACTATTTTCTAGATTCACAATAAATGTTCAATTTGTGTAAAAAACGCTTTAAAACTTATTTGTACACCTAATACAATTTATCTTGGCCGTGTGACTTTTGCTCCTTTCTCTCTCTAAAAATAAAAAACAACCTATCGTTTTCTCGTTGTTTTTAGAAAGAAAGAAAACATGGGAGGAAGGAATTTCTTTATATCAGACCAGATGTTAGTACTTTTTATAGTTGGTGTATAAAATTCATTAAATAACAAAGGTACACGTTTACAAGGAATGATACTCCTGAAAGTAAACTAGTATGTGTACAATACAAATTGTTTATGCTATGGAAATTAATTTATGCTCTAATAAATCTTGACTAGAGGTGCCAGAAATGCATATATCACATAGAATTTACGCAGAAAGAAGTTGCCTTCTAATTGTTTAAAATCTTTAGGATCAAACCAATTTATTGACTTTTTGGGAACAAATTAGCTTGATTTATGCTTTAACGAGTCCTTATTGAAGCCAACATATAGCTAAATTTGCATGTTATGATTAGCTAGTTTTGACTTTCTTATGCTATAATTTTTCAATTGCGCCACCTTAATAAATTTCCATTAAATCTCTTATTAATTTAGTTGGATTTACAAAGAAAATTTAAATAAAAAAACACCAATAAGTTTTAAATTGACATTGAATTTTTCGCGACAGGTATTTGGCATTCAAAAACAGAATAATTATTCATTAATGAACTAGTTTTCAAGCTTCTATTATTATCATGGACCACACCTAAAGATCATGGTTTCAGGTTCATGAACAATCGAATCTTAAAGGTTCTGTTTCCTTTAAAAACTTAATCAATAATCTTTATAGGTGGAAGAACTTGCGTTAGAATGGATAATATGAGAAATCTTATGCTCTAAAAATTGCTTATCAAACTCCCACAATCTACAAATTTGAAATTTGTCCTTTTTTATGTGTGTGTGTGTGTACAACATTATACAGGACACGCCAACCTTATGATGCAAATACTGGTTTTAACAGGAGCATGTACTATTATCAAGGACAATGCACTTTCATTTCTTCTTTGTTTTATTTTATTTTATTTTTGTACTTGTTATTGGCCAATGATGACGATATTTTAACATTTAATTATTATTTTTATTACAACTATATTACAATTTTTTTAAGAAATCATAATAATAATACAAAATATATATAAAAAAAAGAAAATAAAAACGCTATTAGTTAATTATTTCTTAGTTAAAGTCTAAGATTTTTGGAAACTGTAGCTGAAACCATCAGGAGATCGATTGAGTGAAAGTTTACCGGGTGGATAGAATCTATGGGGTGATGGTGGTGTTGTTGGCTGATATTGTGGTTGTGGTCTATATTGTGGTTGTGGTTGATATTGAGGCTGTGGTTGATATTGGGGTTGAGGTTGATATTGGGGCTGAGGTTGTGGTCGATATTGTGGTTGTGGCTGATATTGAGGTTGTGCTTGATATTGAGGCTGTGATCTATACTGGGGTTGGTAATTTTCTTGTGATTGTGGTGGTGGATTATATTGTGGTAATGGTGTATATTGTGGTTGTGGTGCTACTGGTAATACTGTAGGTACGGGTTGTGGTATACCATCACCACTAGCTTGAAAACCATTTTTCCCAGCTGTATAACTAACAGTCCGTCGTTGTCCTGTTGGATCTACATAGGAATATGTACCACGTCGTGTACCATCCGCATCACTTTCTTCTTTAAATTCAACACCATCTTCCTGTGAATATTGTGCACCAAATTTACCATCACCACTTAGATAACGTTGTTCATTTAATATAGCAGCTGTTTGTGGATCACCTCTATAGCCTTGGCTATAGACTGTTCCTAGGAGAGCTACCAGGACTAACTACAAAATTTTACATACAGATTTGTTTAGTCACCATTTAGTATCTTTCGTATAACTGTATATTTCAAATACTCACTATTCTGTACATGATGGTGGTAAAAAAATGAATTTGTGATTCGATAGTCTACCAGGAAAAGGCAAAACCACGACTACTGCCCCCTCACGGCTTTCAATTAGATTTTATACTGAAAGCCAACCTTGGTAGTAGGAGCGACCCTGGCAGGAACACTCCCTATAAAGAATTTTCTATTAATAAGAAATTATATTATTATCAATAATAATAATAATAATAATAGAAATAATAGAAGAGAGATGTTACTACCACACGTGATTCTCACATGATTGTTTTTGGAATATAGGAAATTTTACAGAAAGGTCAATAGTATAAAAACGACCACGTATTAATTAGAACCTAAAGACTGAAATAATTAATTTTTTCATTAATTTGTAATTTAAATCTGATACTTTACAAAAAGAATAGTGTTAGTTAACTTAAAAGGCACTCCTTTTTGGTAGTTTTATATTACAATCTTATAAAGATGTTGTTGAATTTCATCAACAAATAATTTTATAAATGCCAGTTGATTTCGTTGGGTGTCTCCTTATTTAAAAAGTTGCACATTGACCCATTCCGGGGACATTTCAAATAAACACCGGAAAAATCGGAGGTAATCCGGTAGTGGCCCAGTATCCGGATATCACCCACCACACACTTGTCTAGCACACATATAATTATTAGAAAGTATCTCGTCTTTGTTAATAATAGCTAACAACAAACTTTATGTACAGTTGTAGCAGTAATAGTTATATATTTGTTAGTAAATGGTCTATAAACAATTACTTATTATTATTACTTATTATTATATAATAAATGAAATTGCACGATTTTATTCTTCATGATTTATACCAGATTGATAATAGGTAATTGTTGTTTAATTAAATGATAATAATTTCTAGAATTTCTTCTTCAATTTTACTTTCATTATTTTCCTGCGCACTTACCTGTATACATAAAAATTTCGTTTTGTTATCAATTATTTGTTGTTCCTAGTTTTTTATTTTTTTTACACGCTTTTTTAAGATGTTTAAGAGATACTGGTAAGAATTTCGTTTTTTTTTCACTTTGATCAAATTCAAAGTCTTGTACCTAATAAATATCATGGCAGTGCCGGCTCGAGAACTTTCGGTGCCCTGTTCAAAATTTAAGGGAGAGTGCGGTAATTGTGCGCGGTCGGTAATTGTGCTCACTCGATTCTTTTAAGTTATCAAATTTAAATTTCCAAAATTTTTTCAGTACTATCACCTATAAAGGGAAACAATAGATAAAAATCAGGGCCGGCTCAAGGTACGATCGAGCGGAGCGGCCGCCCAGGGCGCTGCAATTATAGGGGCGCAAAATTTTTAGAAAAACCTAGTTTTTTCATGTTTTGTTTCCAGTAGTCGAAATTGCCTTCGTTTTTTTTGGCAGGAGTGTGCAGAAGTAAATTTTGAACAGGGCGCCGAAAGTTCTTGAGCCGGCACTGATAAAGATAAATAGAGTAATTAAGAGTAAATAATAAAGAATTTCCCCGTTTTACTAATTTTATTAACAGATTTGTGTTGTAGCAATTTTTATTCTAAATTTTTATTATCAAATTTTAGGCCATAACTACCGTTTGACTTAATTTTTCTCAAATATTCTTGCATCATTGTGTACCTTGTAGTTTTGTGTTTCATGTGTACTAAATAAGTTTTTGGAAAAATTTGACTGGTTTTTATTGTGAGGCTATAATATAATTTACATCAACGTCCGGTAATGGTGGGCACCATTGCTACCGTTATTCCATATGTAAAAACTGATTTCCATAGCTAATGTGCAGGATAGGATTCACCAGAAGCATTCCAGAAGGCTATGTTTGCGATTTTTGTAATTCAAAATTTCTCTTTTGTTCAAATTTAATTTTTTGGATTTTATATAAATAGGGTAAATTTTTGGGCAAATCGTGTTTTTTTTCTTATAATATTGTTTACAATTAATAACAAATAAATGATTAAAGTGGAAATACAGATATTTGGCGTATTGTTTGACTTCACATTA
The DNA here is from genome assembly GCA_037464855.1 of Iselma pallidipennis. NCBI lineage: Eukaryota > Metazoa > Arthropoda > Insecta > Coleoptera > Meloidae > Iselma > Iselma pallidipennis. The sequence goes on along the minus strand of JAZBHA010000164.1, from coordinate 92,534 downwards.
ACTCTGTGGTTAAGCCCTTCTCAGGGTGCCAAACAAACTTAAAAATAGAAAAAACTGTGAACGGGTAAGGAATCAGAGGGTCAGGGTAGGGGCCCAATAAAAGTAGTAAAGAATGTATTTTTCAATATAAAAGATAATTTCATTTGAAAAAAGCAAAATATTTTGACTACTGTTCTTTTTTCAGCTACTCGTTTCTGACCACCAGCCAGCCCCTTAACCAGAAGGTGGTGAAAACTCTTTTGTCAAAGCTATAAACATCACGCCAAATGTAATAATTTTAAGGGAATTATACATTCTAAATAAAATTTGTTAACCTAATTATATTTTTTAATGATGATAATTGTGCACAATGCATCACTTTACTAAATTTCATATTTTGCAGAAATATGAATAATCTATTTTGTCTAACTATAACATTTCGACAGGTAACACTCTGGACAACAATCCTACAAAGTTTCAACTGAATATCTTGATAAATGTGCCTAATATAAAAGATAAATTTACTCTCTCTCCCCTACTTTTGAGCTCAAAATTTACTTTTGCACCCTCCCGCCAAAAAACAACACGAAGGCAATTTCGAATAGTGGAAACGAATAATGGAAAAACCAGGTTATTCTAAACATTTTGCGCCCCTGATATTACAGCACCCTGTGCGGCCGTACAACTCGATCGTACCTTGAACCGGCCCTGTTTCATTGTATGGTATGTTGAGTTGCCTATATTTTCGTTTACAAATCAGTGAAACTACTGACATCTGAGTCCTGATACAGGACAGTTTGTTCTTTTACCTGAAATTTCCTCTTTAAATTTAGTATCAGAAAAGTCACAAAGTTTCCGACATAACGTTAGAGTTTTCAAAAATATCATCAATATTGGATTTAAAGAGCAATTCAACACTATCCTATAGATATAGTTTCTATGGGTGGTGTAACTGGAGCGGAACACCACCCTCATAGTTGGAAATATCCTAACAATACGTACCGGCTTGAATTACAGAAGGTTTAATTTTGTTGTCCTCTTTTCATTCATATAAAACGATTGCTCTTTTAATGTTTTGCAATTATTGTAATTCTATGTAATATTGTTGATATTGTTCGACACGTGTGACGATTAATTATTTTCGACCATGGCAATACATATTTTTTAATTTGTAGAGACAGAGAGAGAGAGATACGAAAAAAATCTGTTTTTATAACTGTGAGCTTTAACAAAAGTAAAGTACAAGAATAGAGATGTAAAATAACACTCTTGACATGTATCATCTTACATGTTCCTTTTTGCCCTTTTTACAACACAAGTCCTTTCAAATCAAATAATTATACCTAGAAGACTTTTGACTAACAATAAATACCTATACTCATCAATAATTTGCAAAATCCATATCAATAATGTCCGAAACTTATAATTTCTATCAATTAATAAAAAAAATATAATTATTTTTTCTAAGTATTCTGCTATCTTAACAGTTATCTTTCTTATATAAAACTAAAACAACACGAGACAGTTGTACCTAAAAAACTATCTAATTATTATCAAGAAATACTCACTAACAGGTACTCGAATTAATAATAATAATAATAATAATACGAATATTTGTCTGTACCTATTGTTCATACTGTAGTATAATGAAAGCGGATAGGGGCGGACTGACTGCCAAGTTGTAAAGTACAATAGTCAATAGGGATGGTACCAAACATAAAGAGTACTATACCTTTAAAAAAGACAGGATAAGATGTCCTCCTATCCCGTGGGATAATAAAAACAGCAACGATTGTATTGTATTAAAAAGAATCATGTAAAGATGCTGGTAGTAATTGAAGACTAATATGTACTTTTCAGTTTGCTTCAAGTCTATACCTGTTGAATATTTTATTATTTGAATTTGAATCTATTAGACAAAATTACCAAAATAGAATTTATATTTTTTCGTCTGTAAATTGCTTTTTAATTGTTATGATCACTGTTGAAAAGCTATTTGGTTCTATACATATTTATAATAATTTATGACTGCAGTACGTTTTTTCCTCCTTCAAATCGGTTTATATCCTTGAACCGTTAATAATTTTTGGGAGACAGATTGTGTCACCAAAAAAAAAAATGGA
>JAZBHA010000164.1:74058-90375 GCA_037464855.1 Iselma pallidipennis | reverse complement strand
ACTTTCAAAATACCTTCTTGAAAACTAGTCATTACTATGTACAGTCTTATCTAAAATCAAAACAATAAAAACATGCACTTGATGACACGAAAATCACGATATCATTAGTTGACGAAATGATATTCTATTAGATAAATTACTATTAAATTAATTAACAAATCTAACTATTCCATTGAAAATCTATTGAAAAACGGAATCTGTAATATAAAAGTATGATATTAAAAAGCAATCATTATTGTTGTGGCTATTGTTGCTGTTGTGTGGAAAAGTCACAATAACATCAAGAAGGAAGAGAAGAACTCCACCGCATTCCAACATGTCAATATAAAATTCATTCAATAACCAAGAAAACCGTAAAATCAACGAGTAAATACATATCCGATCCATTCAGAACTGGACATATTGTGGTGAAATGATTTGTCAATTTCATGTCACACAAATTGTTCCCATTTTTCGAGAAAAGAACTAAACGTACAGTTTATTATCAAAAGATTTGTACCTCGGCCTAGAATACAGATATAATAGACTCCTTTTAGGTAGGTACGTGTTATACAAAAATAAAATCTACCTGATCGAAGAGAGAGAAGAATAAAAATTTTACAAACAACAAAACTATAATTAAAACATAATAATGTTGATAATAATGACAATGATCCGATAGACAAGAAAAAAATTAAAAAAAATAAAAGTAGTTGAACATTGAACAGTATTAGAGATAACTAACTGATTTTTGATTTTTACAAGTTTCGGTATGGGGAACTGTTTGAAAAATAATCCAGTATTTAGTCGCGAAGGTACAAAGGCAGAAGCAGATTTAACAATAAGCCATACGTTCGACGCCATGTTACTACTATCCTGAAAAGTCAGGGCTGTCCATTATTCATAAAAACTTTTTCATTCTTTCTCATTGTCAGTCTCTCGTTCCTTTTTTTACACAAATCAGTGCACTACTAATTGCCGACTGTTGTCGTAAATATTAAAAACAACTCTTTTATTTCATCCAATAAGTTATGATAATAAGAAATATTAAAGGATAATTGCTAGTTTTGGTTAGCCCTGCTTTGGCAATAAGCATATGTGTGTGCATCATTGGACCGAAATTATCCCTAAATGTAAAATGTTCATATAAAGCCCATCCCTTTGCAATATAGTTTTGTTGTTGTGTTGTTGTGTGTGCAAAGGGCCGCCATCCTTTCATTGTCCTGAATCGTCCAACCATCTAATGAGGATAACTAGAGTTAGGTCAATTCTTTTCAATAGAAAAACGAAGCAAAAAAGAGGAATATATTCCAGTCAGTTTTGTAAAGCAATCGCGTACATATCTCTCTCCCCTTCGGTAATATCCAGGTGTTTCTTTAGAAGATTCTCTCTCAAATCACCAAGCTGATGACTTTACCTGACGCTAAAAGCATAGATTAATTGAGAAGTTAAACGGGAATGTCTGCCCTACAATTCGTATTACATTTTAATAACTATAGAATTTACAATATGTACCTACAAGTAATGAAACGATTCAGAGGAAATGACGCAACTTGACACAATCAAACGTATATATTTTTCGTTATAAATTGACGAATAGATATCAAATAGCCTATAATAAAATTCACATAGAGCACATACAAGTTAAAAGACTTGTACTGAAGTGGTACAAGAAGAAGAAGAAAAAACTTTGTAATCGGATGGGATCAGGTGTAGAACGCCCATAACCGTTGAATTTTTCTATAGACGACAGGAGAAAGAACAAAGAGCTTTGAGCTTTTAGCAGTGGCGTGAATAGGAGAAAAGTTGTTTTTCGGTAGTATACATACACATACATGCGTCTATATTTCTACGCATATACACAGGTGAGCAGAAAGAACCAGACTTTCAGCGCTTTGACATCACATCCGGCATCTTCTTTAGAATGAAAAAATCACATAAGTACAGATAAAATGGATATATTTTATAGAAATTCGGACGAAATACGTAGATAGAAAATTTGAAGAAGATGTTTTATAAAATCTTCAGATAAATATTTATTAAAATATTTGTCGAGCATCTTATCTTATATTGTGGGAGACATCAACGGTATGTCAAGAAGTAAACCCCCTTATGTCTAATCATAATATCTCAAGATTTCTTCTTTCAATAATAATAATCAAATCAAAAGAAACTTGTTCAACGACATAAAAAGGTTAACCACAATAAAAAGGAAATCATTCTCTTCTTCGTTTTCAGATGATCTTCTCACGAGTTGTTTATGAAAAATCTCTGTTGTTCATATCATGGATTACATTTTTTCGTCTATTTAGACCGATATCAACTTGTAAATCTGCCAAGTTTTTACCGTTTACCCCATAATACTGTTTTATTATCGGCAAATATGAAAGATTTGTAACTTTGTCGGCAAATCTGTAAATTACTCTTTAAAGAGAAATTTGTTTTTGTAAATAGGTTTGAAAGTTCTTAACTATTGTTGTTGACGGAAATACCCAAAACCTTATTAAAGTCGGTCAAAGATTTGTATGAATGAAGTTTTGTTTACTTCCGGTATTAACTTATTACCTTCCGGTACCGAAACTTTTGAACTATGTAGTCAACAATTAAACAATTCATTGATGATTTTCCATGAAAATCGGTCTACTACTACTATTAACAATACTGCCGATCGTAGAAACAGAAGAAAATCAGATAAATTGTATTGGTTAGAGGAGATTAAAATTTGTAGCCGGCTGTTTTCATGGCCTGGTTAACAATAATGCTCATCTTGATTTGGGGGACAATATAGAAGATTAGCCCAATAGCCCCTGTTATCAACTGTTCTTCAATTGCATAGTATAGAAATGGAAAAAAAACAGCAGCTCATAGCCACAAACAGACCATTAGATAATTGATATGTTGCTATGATTTTTATCGATCAATTTGATCTAGAAGGGTGGAATGAATAATTGTAGGGATGATTGGAACAATCAAAAACAAAATAGTTAATTTGTTAGAATCTATAGGTTCCCACACATTTAAAACAAATGACGCTTACTTATATCGTTCACATTGCAAAGCATCCCTGATTAGTTCAGATGACGATACAGGGTAGTAGAATAACATGTGTCCACCCCGTGAGATTCTAGTTAGCATGTATTTTTGTGGGGATGATATCGATATTTGTAATTATTTCACAATCTGTCTTTAAATAATTATATTGGGAGCGAGAGGGTGGATGCGCGTGGGAATATTGCAACAAGTCCTAAAAAAATGTTATCATCATATCATCATCCTTGCGGCGAAATTTATAAATTTCTCTCACAATAAAAATATTTTATAAATTACCATCAGTATGGCCAGAGATGATTATAATTCAATATAAACAATACAGATTAGCTATAGATACACCTATATTATTTTGTATGTATGTGTTTAGATGGGTATATCAGTTGTAGGAATTTCCGGCTGGACCACATGTTATCTATTACCAACCACCCTTGTAATATAAATTACACGCAATACATTTTTACCCTCATTTCCATTGCATATTGTGTCATCAATATAGTGTCTCTTGATGAACCCTCTCGAAAACCAGGTGCACCCTCTAATCAACCCCATATACCTCTGTTTCCCTGTATTCCTGTTAACCAACAAATTTTGATTTAATCTTTGATTTTTCTCCACAATCAACAGTAACGACAACGCTAACAACAACATAACGTATTGAATAAAAAATTTCAAGTAGCTACGTTACAATTAAATAAAGGTCAAAAATCTTATCATTTATATTATAATAGCTACTCCTATATTTTATACTTGAAAAATTGATAACTTTTTTGGTACAAGAGAGATGATGTTAAAAATGATGAATATACACACATACACATACATACATATATACATACACAGTAGATTTACTCTTCATATTTGGCGAATAATTTAATTATCTGGTTGATTTAGTTCCAAGGGGGTGCAATGGAAACGCGTACGGAATTCAGTTATTAATATTCCGTCTATAGATATATGTATACAAAACCCCCATTTTGCACATGTTATATATGCCTTTATTAAAAATATTTTGGTATTACCTTATAAATACACATGGATTTTTGTTTATTACTTTTTTTCGGTCCTGTATCCGTCAGATATTAGCGTCTTCCAACATTTTTTTATTAACAAATATTTTTCAATATACCTACCTATAGATAAGTATTATGGTTTTTGGTTTTATCAATATTACACAGAGGCCACATTGTTGACAAAAATTTCATTAAAAGAAAAAAAAAGCGTGGATTTAATTAAGGTATTGCACGTACTTACTATATTACTTCATCAATTATTGCAAAATACTATACCTCTGTAATTGAAGTTGGAAAAAATGAACAAAATTATAGGTAAAGATAATGGATATAAGTCAAGTTTTGTTTAGAGATAATTTCAAATGACATCCAAATAAAACGAAATCTGCGGTTCGTGTCACTTGAGTTCGATGGCAAGATGCGTCTTCTCACCAACGAAAATCATTTCGGTAAATAATTATTTTTCTCTGAAATTTCAGAATTATTTTTATGAACTTTTAGAGAAATTTTATTTATTATTATTATTATTATTATTATTATTATTATTATTATTATCAATAATTCCATAATATTTATTATTTTGTCATCTGTATAAATTCAGATGCGACAGGATGCGACTTTCAACCAGTTTGACATCTTCTTTAATATACAAGCAGGCAAAATTTTTAACTCCCGCCCTTATTAACGGAAGAGGGTAGGGCTTAGTTTATAGGTAGGGGTAGGTTTCAACCAATCATAGGATACTATCAAGTCAAAAAGGGATTCATTCATGTCATCATGGTTAAAAATTCGACTAACACTTTTCGGGGTGGCGAAAAACGTTCAAAAGTCCAAAAGTTGGTGTTACCGTCAGATTAACAACGACCGTAGTAGTTTTAAGACTTTCCGTTCTTTAATATTAGTATTATCATCATTATTATTAGTTTTTTTTTTTGAATAAATATTTTGTGTGTTTACTTGCAAAAAAAATGGATCATCGTCACCATATTTCGATGAAAAGAGAACCGCCGGCCGGCTCCAGTAAGATTTGATTTGTTTCTTCCATTTCTATTCAATTCAATGTTAAATAATAAATTCTCCCCAATATATTAAAACCGGAAATTGCTCACTTTATTATGAAGAAAATAAATCCGCCCTTCTTGCGATTGCTCATTTTTTGTTTGTTTTGTATAAAATTTCAGGTCGCATATTAGATATACCATGTAAGGTGTGTGGTGATTTTTCATCTGGTAAACATTACAATATTTTTGCATGTGATGGTTGTGCGGGATTTTTTAAAAGATCGATCCGAAGAAATCGTCAATATATCTGTAAATCGAAAGAGGAAGGTTCGTGTTTGATTGACAAAACCCATCGGAACCAATGTCGAGCGTGTCGTCTACAGAAATGCCAGGAAGCCGGAATGAATCGTGATGGTAATTTTTGTTTTTTCTCTTTAGTTTATTTTGATTATAATAACAATAATAATTTACGTAGCTACATGTGGTTAATTGTGTTAATGGTGATTTAATTCGATTAAGTGTTCTCTCGACTTTTCTCAACAAGTCAACTTGAGAAAGTGTTGTTTCTTTTCAAGTATATCGTAAGCAACGACGTTTCTAATAGCTTTTGTAAAATCTCCCTTAAATACCAGGTGTAAAAATAAAAGTCTTTTTCTATTATTTCATTTATGAACTAAAGTGGGTTATTTCTATCTATGTGTATGTATGTGTGTGTATAATAAAATTATTGTTGTTATTTCAGCGGTGCAACATGAACGTGGCCCTAGAAACTCAACTCTACGACGGCAACAACAAACACACTATTATAACGAACATCGATTTGTTGGTGTTGTTGATTATGAGACAAATACAATTGAACAAACAGTTTCAATTGTAGCACCGCCACCACCACCACCACCGCCATCAATAACAACAATACCAGCAACAATTCTACCATTTTCGCGGGTAAGTTTTGTTAAACTTTAATTTTTTTTATAGGATTGTGTTATAATTTAATGAAATTAAAATAGGTGCCTCAATTACCACCATATCCATATATTCCACCATTATTAAATCCATCGGCTATTTGTGAAACTGCTGCACAATTATTGTTTATGAATGTCCAATGGGTACGCAATCTGCCAACATTTACAACATTACCAATTCAAGATCAAATGATTTTATTAGAAGAAAGTTGGCTAGATTTGTTTATATTGGGAGCAGCACAATTTATATCGTTTATGGATTTAAGATTATTAGTACAAACCACTAGTATTTTCCAACAACAACAACAGCAACAACAACAGCAACGAGAACAAGACGACAGCAACCAAGAGCGTTTGGATAACTTCTTGAAAAATGTTCAAACTTTCCTCGATACGGTGTTGCGTATCCAACAATTTCAATTAGATCAACATGAATTCTCCTGTTTACGAGCTATAGTTTTATTTAAAACACAATTTGAAAGTAATTCAGTAACATCAACAACCGATAATCATCAAAATAATGAACGGAATTTATGTGAAAAAGATAAAATTTCATCAGTTCAAGAAGATGCATATTTAACATTGAATCGTTATATTACTATAACTTATACGAAACAGCCATTACGTTTTGGTAAAATTCTATTATTAATTAATAATGTTTTCAAAACAGTTTTATCGAGTACAGTTGAAGAGTTGTTCTTTAAAAAAGTTATTAAAGATACACCATTAGTTGCAATCATCTCTAATATGTATAGAAATCAAATTGAATCTAGTACGTGATTAAAATTATTTTTTATGAATTTTGATTTTTCTCTCTTTTTTTTTTGTTGTTTTGCAATATTTTATTTAAGTAGCACTGTGATTTGAAATGTAAATAAATAAATAGTTCACTTTATTTTTTTTGTAAAAGATCAACTGTAAATAAATTCGTTAAATATTAAATAGATAAAATGTAAGTATTTATTTTATAAAGGTATTAATCCAAATTAATGATCCCACGGGAATCTTGCGCACCTATCGGGCAAAAATAATGCGGGCCCTTTCCGTTTCCGTTCTGTGAAACTCATCAAGGACCATATTGGTATAACACTTCATCCACTTTTCAGTGATGATGATGATGCGGTAGTAAACATTCAATACCATCAAGTGTACTTGAAATATCTATTATTTATGATCGATAAAAATGTATATAAAAGATATTACTCCCTGTTGTTAAAGACAGAAAATTGTAACAGATTGCAACTACCTTCCCTAAACAAAAAAAAAAAGGGAAAAAGATGTACCTTTAGAAATTTCGTATAATTCTTTAGAAATATGTCAGAAATATAATCCGATACCGGCTACCGAAAAAAAAATAAAGAGGGAATTTAAAGTAAAGCAAAATAGAAAAAGATGTGGAGAACTAAAGATCAGATCAGAGAGTCCATCTCTGGTTTTTGTGTTAGTTTTCATAATGTCAGGTAAGTAAAAAGCCACAACATATACACAACAATAACTTGGTGCACTAATGAGTATCGTCGAGCTTTTACAAACAAATGTCGGTGTCTGTGATCTTTATGTATACCTGAACAGAATACGACTATACGTCTATGTGATTAACTTTGAAAATTTTGACAAATTGGCAAGAAGTTGAAGGTTTCAAGAAATCTAAAAGAATTTTAAAGAAATTTGAATCGATTATTGGGGAAAAAAGGGACAAATTGCCCTATCTAGTTCGGCTTATCAAATACAAGTTTTAATTTTGATAAATGATTTGTGTGAACGCAAATTCTTTTTCGCTACACCCCTTAAAATGTACATGTCATAATCGTATGACACGACCAGAAAAAGGGCGCGCACACACAATAATTATGTCAACCGCTGTTTAGTTGTTACATAATCCCTTTTTAGTTGATTATTCTGTGCAAAGGGCATATGATAGACAGATTGAGGGTTATACTATTTATTTATTTCTATATTTAAATCATAATAACTTCTCTATAAAAAATAATAATTTAAAAGCCACATTTGCCTGGATTTAATGAACACCATCTTGGCCATATACCAGCCGTACGGATATTTTGTGATAATAAACGTTCACGTTGAGCTACAAATCTTGTATAAATATCATAATTGTTAAATTTATTTGGATTGGACCATAAACGTTCAGCAAATGCAGCTGTTCTTGGCCATATTCTTGTTTCTAAATCGTAGAAATCTACTTGTTCTGCCCACAAACAAATTTCACCACCTAATGTTTGTTCTTGATGACTATATTGTTGCCATGGTTTATATTTATAGATTTTCTGCCATGGCGTATATGGGTCACAATTACCACGATCACCCATATCAGGCTTCCATGGACCATAACCACAATCTAAATACCAATAACCGACTGTTGAATATATGATGGATTTACCACTATTTAAAATATTCGATGGATTACCAAACCAATACTGGACAGTGATATTACCAGTGATTGATCGTAAATAATTTGAATCCGTTAATGGATTTGACCATAAAATGATATTTTTTGGTAAATTGTTGTTATTGTTAGCTTGTTTTAAATGTTCCAACATTAAATTTAAGTAATTCACCCATAATTGATACATATTTGTAAAATTTTGGGCTATTTTTGTTTGTCGCCAACAATCTAAATTAACTTCATCACCACCTATATGAAAAATTTCATCATCATTCTGTAAATTTAATAGATCTTTATAGATTAATTGTAGAATTTTTAAAGCGTTTTTATTATCGGGATTTAAATGACCATTAAATATATTCTCTTTACCACATATCACTAGTGTTTGATTATATAATTCTTCAGCAAAATTCCAACCAGCATTTACATGGGCTGGTGCATCAATCTCTAAAATTACACGTATCCCATTAATTCGACCATATTCAATTAAATCTTGGATATTATCAAATGTATAAGTCATATTAGTTTGATAAGCACCATAATTGGCTAATTGTTGAATTGATGGTAAAATTATTGGAAAACTTTGAACATCTGTTAAATGTAAATGTAATACATTTAATTTATTCAGACTCATACCATCGAGAATGTTTTTCAATTGTGCAATGGTAAAATAATTTCTGGCTGTATCTACCATTAAACCACGATACGGAAATATTGGAAAATCTTCAATCTCTAAATTATCTAATAGATTCAATTCATTCGTTATTTTATTATACCATATTAGTTGAAATAAAGTTTCAAAACCGTGTCGAATCCCAAAATATGTGGACGCTTCCAGTTTTATAAAAACACCACCATCATTAGTTTTTTCGATTTTTAATAAATAACTTTCATCTGTTGTTAATTTTAAATGTGTTATATTTTCGAATTTTATCAAAATTTCAATAAAAACATTTGATGAATTTTGTTCAGAATTGTTGAACGCTAATTTTTCTAATTTCTTTAGAAATGTTTCTGTTACATTTTTTAACATTACAGTAATTGGTTGTGTTTGTGTAAAATTGAAATTAATTCGATTCTTTATTATTGTCGAATATGTTTTGGTTTTTAGATGGATTTTCTGTGGTTTTGGCCAAAGCATTGGTATATCTCCACAAATCATATTGCATGTTTCTAAAGAGATTCGTTCTTTTGAATTATTATCATTATAGAAAATCGAACGTCTACATTGATTATTTTCACAATTCCATGTATAATTCACAACTGAAAAACTACTGATAACAATAATAATGTGTATAACTATTATTATAAAGTTACTTACTTATTATTGTGTCCAATAGGAAGTTCTTCATTTTCAAGTCTAATGGGATACTTTCTATATTCGAATCTAGATAATACAGGTTCATTTATTGTATTATTTATATTATTAGCGTATGTGAAAAGTAATAAGAAACTACCACATGTGAAAATGATTAGAAACATATTGAAAACACAACCGAAACTTTCCATTTTTCTATTCATTCTGTAATTTTCATTTTGATCCCATTCAAACATTATTTATTACCTATGTATACATACCTACACATGTAGATATATGTAGGTAACTTTACACATGTTGACTGATAAAATTGATTATTTTTTGATAAAAAGATTATCTGACTTTTTATCAATATGTACCCATATTTATAAATTAGCGTAAAATGATATATCTATTTGAAGGTAAAATTTATTTATTTATAAAAATATTATTGGAAGGGGTCCAGGTAATAACATCGTTTAAGCGACAACAATACAAATTTGTAACAGAAATTAAAACAATAATCGTTAAGTAATACTTGAAATATGGTAACATTGAAGGGGATCATTGTATTCAAAGGGTAGTGTTTTTATAAAAAGTCTTTTGATTGTTTAAAGGTAACAAAGCAACAAATTTATTCCACATGTAATATATGGTAGTTATAAGTAATTGAAATCTCCAATAGGTACTTATGAGGGCAGCTGATTTAGAGAAAAAAAAGTACCACCACCAAACTGTTTCCCATTAGATTTCTTATAAAAATGTTGTGGTCTGATTTGTTAAACCACACAGTATCTTGTATCGCCTAAAGGGCTAACTTAAAACGACAAAAGCTGAATAAATTCAATAAACTTATTGGACGTAGTTCTCTCATGCCCTTGCACTGCTTTGGCGTTTTTTTTATATTTTTAAATATAGCTTCAAGGCGGATTTTCACTACAACAGTATTATAGTTAGAGAGGGGAATTAAAACGGAGTGCATTGATTTTTATGTCAACATCCTAGAGCAATTCAACAAATCAAACCGCAAAAGAGAACTTGAAACTTTATTATTATTATTATTATTATTATTATTATCACTATCATTATTATTATTAAAAAAAAGAAAGAAAAATAAGATGGCCACTTAATTTAGGACATTTTATCAATGCGGTTTTGAAATAGAAATGGCGACCTCCTCTATTAATTGGATCTTTTTAGGGCATATATCTGTGCTTAGAATGGGATAATATTCAATTGGAAATCTGTATAATATACAGCCATTCTAATCGTAGGTTTTAGTGACATCCTAGATAATGTATGGCTTAATAATACAGTGTTGAAAAGGCAGGTCACTTTGTACTAAAGTTTATTATTTGATCCTGTCATTGCTTACGAAAATATTCCAACTAAAGATTACAGTAGATTTAATTGGAAATTTCTACAGTCAGTCTATATGGGTAATAATGTAACTTTTTGTTGGTAAGAGGGTGAGAGATAGACATATACACAGCTGTGAGCTTTAAGCTTTTACCATTGAATCTCTTCTCTCTATGCACTATAGATGTGTGCATATGTCAGCCTGGTTTGCGGATGGCGTATGCTTCACTTATACTATACCGTGTATTGTTCAACGATTTGTTACGATTTCTTTTATTTATTTTGTAAATAAAAGCAAGCACAGAAAACTACTAGGATGGTATTTAATATCTTTTCAAAAAAAAAAAAATAGAAACAAATTTGAAACACTTTACTAGTTTCCAAAGATTTATTTATCAAACATCCGTACAATGAAATGTTTAATAATAATTATTATTATTGTATTCATCATAAACTTTGTTGCCTTTATTAAATCTTTGCTGATAATAAGTTTCATCAGATTCTTGAAATCTTTGTGGTGACTGTGGTGGTTGTTGATATTGATGTTGTCTCGATGGTGTTGGATCATTATAATTATACCCGGGTGTTGCACGTGAACCAGCATTATAATTATAATTAACTTTAAGTCCTGTTGGATCTGTATAAGAGAATCGACCGTGTATCACACCATCAGCATCACCTTTTGCAGCATGAGCAATACCATCTTCTGTACGGTAAAGAAAACCAAAAGTACCATCAACTTTTGGTAAATCACGACTATCTTGTAATATACTTGGATTAAATCCATGTTTCTGTGTGGTAACTAATTGTATAATAACCATTACGATTAAAAAAAGGGCCTATAAGAAAATAAAACAAATATACATAATTTAACATAATATGGAATTGAATGCAAGGACAGAATTGTTGCTAAATCTTTTCTTGAATATTATTTTTAAAATTCTCTATTACTGCCACAAGAACCATCAATCATACCATCAAGGATAAATCTTGAAACAATTTCGCTAAATTTCTTTCATTTCTTTTAAATGATAACGAATGGTTTCAAGGTGTAATTAATTAGGTATCTAGTTTCCGTATATATTTTTAAAATGGTAATATTTCGTCTATAATTTACATTTATTTAAAATTCTATAGGTAAAATGAAAGTATATTTCTTTTCTTTTCTATCTGTATGCATTATTATGTTTGAGTTTACATGATCTTGTAATAGATTTCATGTTATTTATTTAAATGAGTTTGCAACCAGTTCCTTTTATGGTGAATAATTAAAATATAATTTATAATAATTTAGTTAGTTAGGTATTAGTAGCCTTCCGTTAATCGATAGCATATAAATGATCCAATAAAAAAGTTAGCTAATTAGCTCCAGGGAATTATTCTTGTAATTGCTAATTGGAAGTGACAACGAAATTTTACAAGCATTTGAAAATTTGAAACAAGAAACTTACAATAGGTATAGAATATGACCGTACAACAAATATACAATGTTTTGCAAAATCGCTAGTGAAATAACTTTTGAGCCATCTTTAGATATTCTGTTAATAAGAGAAAGACAGACTATAGATAGCAGGCCATGTGTTAAACAATAATGGGTGTTTAAGTTTGTTGGTCCCCCCAAATGTTACAGGACCTGCTATCAATATTTCAACAAAATGTCTTAAGATTTATGGCCTGAAAGTCATTCCACTAGAGATTTTGCGAAACTATAGGTACAAAATGAGCAAGACATATACCGGTCGTTTCAGTCGTCTAGGAACATAGGCGAAAAAGGGCTCACAATCAGAATGTTTTTAAGTAGAATTTTACCTACTCTGGATAATAAAAATTCTACCCCATTTTTGTCTCTGTTACGCTTATACAAAATCCCTAAAAGTGTTCTCACTCCCGCCTCGGCCTGTTTCCGCCTATGTACCTATATGATTCCACAGACTGTAGAAATGAAATGAGGGAAGAAAAATTGCATCAGATAAAACTATAAATTTGTGGAAATTGATAAACAAGTTCAACACAAAGGAGTTCTCAAAAAAAGGTAAAAATGTTATCAAAATGTCAACCAAGTGTTTAAAAAGATATGCGGAACTTGAAAATTATACCAAAGATTTTGAAAGAATCGAAATTCTATAAATTCAATAATACTTACCAAAGAGAATGTATTGCGGATCATTTTTGATTTCTACACAGGTCACAATTATTATTGTTTGTTTGTTTGTTTGCTATTATTATTATTACTTTACCCTCTTTTATTTGATTATTGAACTGTTAAGAATGTTAACCTGTGAAGTAATCAAGGAAAGACATAGCTCCCGATGTTTTATATATCCAGTCCGTGTTGTAAACGGCGCTCCTAAATTCAATGTTGACTAGTTCATAAGCAAAACATTCTTGTCTATGTTGTACATATGTATGTGTGTGTATAATTTTACTATTCTAGATAGATTACAATTACAAAATCTATATGTATGTGTATAACGTATAGAATTAATTAAAACATTTATAGAGTCATTTTGTGTATTTATTTATAAATAACAGGGTTGAATGTTGATTTTTTCAAGAAATACAATCATCAATCATGTTGAACTAGACAATGTCAATGAAATTTCTGAAAAACTTCCTTAGTTTTGGAGGATTTTATACAAACTACGATCGAAAAAACAATTTAATAGCGTTAACGAATTTCCTTAGTTTTCGGAATTAATCATTTCTAGACTTGTAAAAAATTGTACAGTAATTTAGTAGAATTGATTTTTACTTGATCATAGAGTATGTTTCCATTATAATTATTTTTGTAATAGTAATGCATTAAAGTTAATTCCATTCTAATAGGTCATGATAACATTGAATTGAACTCAAATTGTTAAGTTCAACCAATACAAGTAACTTTACGTCTGTACATGTAAGTTCAGCTTTATATTATTGAAAGGTACCCTATTAATTGCGTTATTACTGTTACTATATACAGTAGAACTCGGTTATGACGACATCGTATATAACGCTACCTCGATTATTACACACGTCGCCCATCACCACAGCAAAAACGTCGAATTAAAAGTCCCTATCGCAAGAAATTTTGTAAAAGTAGAAGTGATCATTGTTCTCTTTTGTTGAGAGGGTGTGTTCCATATTCGAAAAATGTCCTACAGCATTCCCCACACCGTTGAGATTTTCCATTGTCGCAGCCGTGTGGGGAATGCTTTACTCCTTAACAGCTTGCCAAAATCGAAAGGACTTTATTCAGTTGGTTTTTCTCAAGATAAACAGAAAACCGACCCAGATGTTTGTCATAAAAGAACTTATGGTGGCTCTGAAACCCCATAGATATCGTTATTTACATTGTTTATATTATTTGTATTTACATATTTTCTCATTAAATTACTTTAAATCTTCAAGTAACACCAGATTTAGAAAATGGGTTTTGGGTGGCGGAAAAAAGTGGATGGCACGAAGGCGGCCAAGTACCCAGAGCCGGCCCTGGTCGTTATGGGTCCCTTGGACAATACGTGTAATTTATTCGCGAATTTGTGCCCCTATTTTGAAAGTTGAAGCAAGGGACGATACATGAATCGATACCGAAAAAAAACGCCGCTGTCTGTATCGTGACGGAATTATATAACTGTGCTCTAATTTCGAGATAATGAGAAAAAAAAACTATTCCTCAATTTGCGGGTTGATTTCGAAAATTAAATCAAGGGGTGATACATCAATCGAGAGAGCGCAAGGAGAGCGCTGTCTGTATCGTGGCGGATTCTTGAAAAATTGGTCCAGCTACGAGAAAATCGTAAAAAACTGGAAAAGTAGGCAACCAATAAAACAATGTGAGATGGACGTTCTTCAAACGCCCAATAGGGAAATTTTGATTAAATTTTATCAAAATTTAACAAAAAAATTGTTTCTTGATAACGCAATCAACTACAAATGAGAAATAGTTGACGAAATAATACGAAACATTGAGGCGTTCATTTTTATTGAAAACACACCTATCTAGGTATGTACGCTCCGCCAAATTATGCAATTTTGAACCGATAAATTGCAAATTTTCGTAGTCAAGGGGACCCTTATAATCGTGTTCTACTGTATAGGATTGATTAACTATAGGTATATATCTATTTATTTATAGAGAACGATCGAATTTATAGATATAGGATAAAATCAACCTTGCTCTGTTAACAGTAAAAATTATAAACAATTAAATAAATTATAAAATGGATTTTGTTTACAAATTTTACAAGAATATTCAATAGGATTAAAGAAAATTTCAATGACAACAACATCTACAACATTATGGATTAGGAACTGCCTAGAATTTCTTGCTAAAACTGAATTTATAATTCGAAATACATGTGTATTTAAAAATTAAAGGATAGTTGCTAGACTCATTTACAAATTTTATAAATAATATGTTTCTTGATTTGTGTTCAAATATCCCTAGGGTGTGAAAACCAATAACTATAATTAATTTATTAATATTATCGAAATGTGCAGATATTATACTGATTCGTTACAATACCTGTAAGTATGAAAACATTTGAATAAACTTTATTAAAAATTAGTTAAAACAAGATTCCTACTGAGCACATCATTTTCTTCTTCTTCTTCTTCTTCTTCTTCTCTTTCGCAAAAGAGACCGTAAACGAAAATTTATAAATGATATAGAGAAATCAATAAATTAATGTACGACTTATTATAACGGCCGTTATGTACCGGTACATTATATAACAAGGGACGCATGTCCCGTGTTTAATGCGCTATTTTTTGCACTTTTTGAAATATTCATGCATTATATAGGTACCATAATTTGGAAACCGTCAATATCACAGGGGGTATTCACATGTCCCTCCTATTGCTTTGTATTTATATGCGTTCGTATAAATACCAGCCACTAGATCTATAACTTGTGAACGCATTAATTGATAAGACATTTCAGTTGCATTTGTCCACAGCTGCTAAAAATACTAATTGTAAGTTGACAAAACATGCCTCAAGGCTACTCTCAAACACGAGACCTTGGCTATTTCCCCCACCTACTGGAAGCGTGTAAATACGAGGTCTCGTAGGATTACAAGGGCATATGTGAATACCCCTACTATTTAATTTGAAAAACGTCTATTGCCAGCTATCACCATAGGTACCGAATCAAGAAGATGATACATATTTATATGTACTTTATCTCCCTAGGGAGGCATTGAAACGAGGCAGTAAAGTAGCCACTTTAGTCCCGAAAGTGCAAAAATACATTTTAATAATAATTAAG
>JAZBHA010000164.1:34407-69538 GCA_037464855.1 Iselma pallidipennis | reverse complement strand
TTATCGTCAATACCGCGTTCCTGTCGAAATAATGGCAGGCCTTCGGTCGACATTTTTATATTGGACGAAATTATCTGGAACAAAGGAGAGAAAAACAATATTATGTAAGTTGATACTTGGAATATTTCTTAATGATATATCTGCCTCCCACAAAAGTGAGAGATTGTTGCTAACTAATAAATGCAATTGTTTCTAATGTGTGTTGTCCTTTTTTTTATCTAAATCCTGATTCATATGCAAGGTCGATATTTTACAATCGATCTTTAATTTTTTTTTATTAATATTTAGAGAAAAAAACACGTCTAAACAAAGTTTTAATTGTTTGCACGTTTTATAAAGAGAGGTGATTGAAACAATAGCTATTTCACACTTGATTCTATTAATAGTTGAGTGAATTATCCCTTCTTTCCTATTGTTTAGGGCTAATTTCGTAGAAAATGTATACTTTTTGTAAATTTTTAATTTGGAGACTTCAATCGTGCGTTACGAAACTTTAGATGTTGTAGTTAATTCTGACTAAACTCGAATAAAAATGGAATTTCTAGGAAAATTTTGTAAATGACTATATTTCCAATACGTGCACATTTTTTTCCTAAAATTCTATATTGAATTAGATGACTTTGTATACAAAATCGATTCTAATACATAAACTGGGGTCGTTGTTCTGTCAACAGGTTTTTGTGGGCAGATTTTTTTCGTATCCCATAATGAAAGAAGAAAAAAAATTGAAAAGCTCATAGTTAAGAGATGACTCTACTACAACATATAACAAGGATTGATAATGGCGCCATTCTGTTTATATGTGAAAAATTTCTCTTGGAATTTTGATCACTGTAATAAAATTGCCACACTAATAAAGTCTTCTGAAAAGGAGTATAAATTTTCTCTGAATATTAGATAGTTAGATGTGGTTGTTTTTTTCTTTTTTGGGTTTTCAAGTGATAAACTTACATAGGATATGGCGCCGTTTCAGTTTTGTTCGAGTTCAAGGCTCTAAAATTACATAAAACCTCACCTATTATATGATTACATTACATATAGGTACAACCCACACAAACGAGTTGCAATTTTTCGTGTTTTTTTTTTATTTTTCTAATACTAATCAAGAAAAATAGGAAAATAAATGGAACATTTTCCAATTGCGGATATTGTTTTTTGTCGTGGTGGCAGTAGCAATTGTTGGGGCGTAGACTATTGTTTGCAAATTAAAACAACTGTCCGGTCAATTTTGCATATTGTCTAACAAACAGTAAATCAGGAAGAATTTTTTATCTTGTACCAACCAGTTTACATAGAAGTGAGTCATTGAAAATCTTTTAAAAATGTTTCGAAAAAGGAAAATCGGAACAAAATCCTTGACACTGATTATCTGACATCCGTGTGTATTTTTACAAATTAAGTAAAGGTCAGTAAAAGGGTGTGGTGGTGTTTGTAATTTTTTCTAAGAAAGAAAACAACCATATAACTAATAACTGAGATTGATTGAAATAATTAAAAATTTATTTACTCAACGAAATCAATTTATACAAAATTTCATTATCGTACATTTCCATCTTGTTCATTGTCAAGATCTCGACACTTATTGTGAAACATTTACCTTTCATTAAATTTCAAGAACACTTAATAATTTTTTTTTGCTGTAGTTAATGTTAACGATTAGAAAATTGCAAATTAAAAGTAAATCTTATTTGAGTTTATATATTTATTTTGGGTATAAATATATTAGGAAAAAAAACTGCCATTGGCCTTGGCAAGGTCGAGCGTTATCCTTTCGTTGTTGTTATTATTATTATTATTATTATTATTAATTTTGTTGGTATAAACTTGTGTACTAGATGACGCGTGGAGAAATTTTACCCATAACACAGCAGGAATCTCTTTTATATTCCTTCCTATGACATCTACTATAAGACAAATATTCTAAAAGACCACAATTGACGTGGAATTTTTGCAATAATAAAATCTTTAAATTAATGTCCTAACAACTTTCCAGAGAAGATATTTAGTACAATGACGTCAAAAAAAAAACGTAATTGTGTATAGGTATCATGGGTGGGGTGTACCTATCTTGTAAACATAGAAGAGGCAAGGCTATTTATTATATATAAAATAAAAATTAATAAGAGAACAATTTTATTAATAGATAAAATATTCAAAATTTGAAAGTTTAACAGATGTTAATAATAATGAAGATGATTTGAATAAACTCATGGTTATTGGACTTTAAAGAACACAAATAAACTGGAAAAACAGCCCAATATTACAATTTTTGACATTTTAATCTTGATTTCCGCATTCATTAGTGAAATCATAACAATTATCTATATTTTTATTCGAACAAACGCAATTAAAATTAATTCAATTAACACTCTGTATGTAAACACGCAGTCTTACACACCTGTTACACTAGCCTTTTTCTGTTATTGTTAATTATTAGATCGGAAACTTGATTAAAATAATAGGGCGGTCCATTTCAGCCTTGTTCTAAATAAATTCTATCGAATATTCCCTCAATCTTTATCAAATCACTATTATTTGTTTCATTCCTGGTGTATTGAAAGCCTCAATAATTCGTTATGGCCAGAACAGGGGAACTGTCGAATTACCACAAATTATAATCAGAAACCTTTAAGTTTAAAAAAATTTCTTCGCACTACCGTATTTCATAAAGTTATAATCATTATGGGACACACTCTGGAGAAACATGCGGTATATTCATAAAATATGAATCATAATATTGATATTTTAAAATCATTAACGTAAGTTGGAACATAAATATTTCATTATTATTATTATAAAAAACATTTAATGGACAAGGTTCAGCTATTATAAAAGAATAAATAAAATATATGGACAATTTAAATGGTTTAATCCTGTTTTTTTCTCATGAGTTGTAAATTTCACAGGATTTCGGTGGTTTTTATATTCGCATGATTTAAAAGGATTTAAATGCAACTTAATGGCAAGGTCAAAATGTAAAATATCTAGATACTAAAAGGTGTCAAGATTAATCTTTTTAAAAATTGCATTATTTTGCATTGTAGTTTTTTTTTTGGTAATAAATAAAATCACCCACCCTATTCATTATACAAGTTTTTAAGATTCTTCATTCAGGATTAATGTCTATTAAACGGCTTGTAAATGTCTTTCATGCATTTATTATTGCTTTGTTTCAGTACAACTGACTCTGTCAACTTGTTCTTGTTAACAACTGATTATCAATCTAATAAGTTCAGGTGTGCAAAACTACAGCAATGTTGCTGAGTAAGAGAAAAACCGCACGCACAAAAAAATAAAACAGCTGGAGACTTTAAATAACTTTGAAGACGACGACGTCTCATTATTATCGACGCACCCACAATTTTGTCCTAACAGGACAAGGCCATTCAATGTCGACTACTCGCTTCTCATCATCACCTATACAGTTTTTAAATAAATCATTAATTCACTGGCGCCACATTCCTTCTCTTTCACTCTATTACCATTTATGTATTTTGTTTAACATAACACAAAAATAAATAAACAAAACATAAAAACACAAGAACTTCCGATTAATTTTAATTCTAACAAATTATTCTAATTGACTGATAATTAATTAATTAATTAATTTAGGTAGCATTTCTTCTGTAGAAATTTTACAGTTACATAAGTTAGTCAAATAAAAATTATAGCACTTTTTTGTTGACGTCGGTGTTTTTTTTTTTGAATTTTTTGGGTGTGGTACGACCTTAACAAGTTGTAATTTCATTGTCGTACTTTTGTTTTCCTGAACTCTACACATATGTACGTAGAGCCTGAAAAATTTTTGCAATTAATATCGATTAACCAACCGCCTTTTGAAATTATCATTACTTTTAATCAACTTAGAACAAGTGTAACCGAGATAATAGCTCCGATAGATATTTTTACACAATTCCCTTTGTAATGATGTACTAAATAGAGATAAAATCCATGGTAAACACTACCATTTTCAGACATTTATATTACCATTATTATTACTGCAACTTTTCTGATTTATTCATGTTCTATTTTTCTTTGGATTATTATGGTTCAAGATAATCAACGAATATTTGTGAAACTGTAGGTAGAGAAAACCAAAAGAGCACTACTATACCTATTGTATAAGAGATTTTTCTTTGAATTTAAATTTTATATTAGTTGGACATGTGCATGTTGTGTGTATAGAGCACCGGAAGGTGAATAATGGCAAGGCCACCAAGTCTGCTCTACTTCTTTATCAAGCTTCTGTTAAGGCGGTGGCGGTGGCGGTGGATTCCGCCACTCCTCAATTTAATTATCAAAGATTTTTGCACACAACTTTATACAACAACAACGAAAAAAAAATAACGATCAAATTAAGTGTAAAATATCTGAAGATAATAAATAATACAAATATAATAAATATCTCTTACATCTTTTGATAATAATAACTAATGCCTTAATCGTTTCATCTATTAAACTATCTCAACTATGAATATGTATAGAGTTACAGATGATATGGATCAATGTCAGGACTGCATTCCGTGCTATCTATCTTGGAATATACGTTGCAGCAATACAGCGACGATGGATAAATGTCTTTTAGTTCAAATAAGAAAATAAATCAAAAAGGCACTTTGTTTGGTAGATTTTTTTATGAATAGCAAGCTGCAAAAATATATTCGAAACAAAAGAATATTTGCAGGAAAATCCAGGTTCGTTGGCTAACGTGCGATTGAAGTCACCAATGAAAATCTAGAGAAAATTTAGTCTTCTCTTGCTCCAGTTTATTGCAATCTAGTTGCATAATCTCCAATGTCATTACTTTATGTAACATCCAATTATTATTATCAACCGCCGTATGTAATAAAACGTGTCGGTGGCAAAGAAAATTGCAATTGTGATACATAGAAAAGGGTTGAGTTTAATAAGAGCCAGCAAAATGTCACTTGATTCCTGTCTGTAGGTATATACATTTAACACACCCTTTTTTATTTAATAATAATTCGATGGCCATTCCGACATTTCTTTACATTCCAATTAATTTACATCTATTATTGTTATTATTACTCCTACAGAGGAATGGCGAAATGTATAATATTCGTTTAGTGTTGGATGGATGATGACGACGATGATGAAATGTATATTTAAAATGTAGATTTTAATCGATTTTATTATGTTTTAGTTGATAACCTTTCGTTAAATGACAACATTCATGTTGCTCTGGATTATTTTAACTTTTTTTTGGTTTTGTACTGTTTGTATTTAAAAAAAAATCTATTATTACAGATCTCATATAAGTAACAGTAGTTTATTTGGATTAATTGGTTCTAGATTGATTTTAAAGATATAAGTGAAATTTTGATTTGTTCTTATATTATTTGTCATATTATGTTACGTTAATATTACAACGATTAAAGAAAGTTATGACTTAAATTGGAAAAATAAAACATAATCAGTTTCGAAAAAGAAGTGATTTATCAACTAATTTAATTTATGGTATTTATATAATTCCTCAAAGATAGTGGGTGCATGTATTTTGTTTGTTTCATTACAAAAATTTCTAATACAGGTATTTCAAAACACAGATCTAATATAAAAATGACTTTTGATACAGGGAACCAACATGACAAAAAAGACTCCCCGGCATTATTTCATGTTTACTCAAATAAAGTTAACAGTTTTACCGCCACCGGGATGATTTACTTAGAAGAAACATTCTAGAATGTTTTGTCGGAATGATCAAGAAAATGTGAAATAATAGTTTGGCCTGGATGACAGCAAATTCCCGGACGTAATAAGACGAGAAGAAAAAAATTTTCATGCCAGTATCCCTCTATAACTAAACAGAGCCGTAACTAGGACTTTTAGCGCCTATAGCGTAAAGTAAAGAATCATCTCCTTAACTTCTATGTTTTTTTAGCTGATGTACTTTTGCAGGGGGTGAGTGTCATGATTTTACCCTAATCAGGTCTGCCAACTAATCTTCAGCGCCTATAGAGATCCGGCGCCTGTGGCTGGGGCCACACTGGTCATAGGCTAGTTACGGCTCTGTAACGCCTTCAGATCTTGAAATAAGCTCAAATTTATCGAAAATTCATTTTGTCTTATATTGAACAGTTTTTAATTTTTCATCCTTAAGGACTAATATTTAAAAGAAATATTCCCACTAATTTACATTTTATACTTTCTTAATATTTTGTTTTTGTCTAAATAAACCATAAATTAATTTGTAGTGTCACACGTTTTTCTCCCAGTAACAACAAAAATTATATAATTTATTCTAGAAATAGTTAAAAAAAAAACGCTACCTTTTTTCTGTTTTAATTTGAAACACTATTAATTATCTTTCCAATACCTATCATAAAAATATACCATTTGTATATAATTAAATAAGAAACGACAGGTTGAATAGAACCAGCTATGCTAGTTCAAACATTAATTTTGGGTTAGATATCAGCGCCAATTAATTTTCGAAAAAGGAAAACATAAAGAAAATATTAAAACACAATAAGAAAACAATTAACATAATAACATGAAGCGGTTCTGCATACGATTATCATCCTCCTACATATTGGAATATCTGAAAATATGTCACGTTTCCGATTCCTTTTTCTTTTTTGCCCCCTATATTCATCATCATCATCATCATCATGAATAATCCAAGGTAAGTTTAGTAACACTAGAAAATCTCCAATAAAACCCTGTACATATTCAGGGTGTGTTCTGTGACCTTTGATTCGTTGAACAAATTAACCAATTTCCGTATGATGCAGACGAAATTCCACATAAAAAAATTGTATTTATATCTAGAACGTGAGTGAGTACAGTACTATAGAGGATTTTGTGTCAAGGATGGATGATTTTTGATCTCTTCTCTAACAACAAAATCCCCGAAAAAAACTGCATCACGGTGGTATCTAACAGTCACCTACCTTGAAATATCCCAGATTATAAATTTATACTAATATCTTAATAGATTGAATATCGATTATTAATCTCCATAGGTATGTATTAAAATATTAATCAAGATAAAAACAATTTAAAGTCTTTAATTTGATTTATTATGTAACCAAAAATTTGATATAATTTCATTAGAAATGAAATTTCTGCTTGAACAGCAATAGTGTCCTCGGAAATATTGAGAGAATTTTTAGATGCAACAATTTTGATAAAAAACAAGAAGAAAAAATGTAACGTCATTCTCCTAGACACGTAATGCGTCGTCATTTTCTAAATTCCAAACTATTTAGCAAATTTCAAGAGATAGATTTTTTCGATAATATAATACCGTTAGAATTAATTTTTTATTGAAAAGAAGAAAAACTACAACATTAACAAATCATAATATAATAAAACAAGTATGAAATCATCAGATTTATAAAATGTTTGTATACAACAGAGAAGGTATTTAGAAAATGAAAATTAATAACAGGATAGTGGCCATTGCCCTATGTGTTGTGAAAAGATGAACGATAATAGTAATTTCGACGCCAAATAATCCTTTATTTTGGTTTCTTTTTCTTACTAATATGGAATGCACCGGTACAGCTACTGTAAACATAATAATCTATTACGAAAACAAAAAAGAACAGTTTCGAAAGCTCTAAAATTCCTCCTATTCTACTCCTTATTTGAAAAGATCAATTATATTAATAAATCGATAAGTTATTGTTTTTAACCCTCCACAAATGCAATAAATGTGCAAGAAAGAGAAATGTCAACTAGTGTCCTTGACACTTTATATAAGTTGAATTGAAATAAAGAGTAAAAGACTGCTTACAATCGTTCCTCAAGTACGGAATAGTCTACCTTTCGAATATTATTAGTTAAATTCAATTATCCAATAGACAACTATTAATTTTTAATCAAAAACCGTGTTTTTTCCTCTATTAATTCTAGATTGACTTTATTTTCACCCACAAAAAAAGGAATGTTTTTTTCATATTGTCGGCTAATTGTATTTTATGTAATTTAGATAAAAGTCAAAAATAATTAAAAACCGATTTTTTTTCACTAAACGGTTTTTTTTTTCGGGACATTAATGACAATTTATCAACAACTTTCATTTTCATTAATATACAAATCACCTAAAACAATGTATATAAATAAATTATTACAGCTGATTACATTTGTGACTCTGTAATAAGTATTATCAATGCAATAATGTCGATGTCTGCATTGGTACTGATATTGATAAAGGACAAAAGCTCTTATTTCATGCAGTAGGTATATGTATACTTACTGAAAAAATGATAAAAATGTTAAGGAACAGGGAGGAGTAAACTGAGGCACACATCTCTTAACTCGTAAAGAGTAAAAAAGTGATAACAAATAAATTACACTAAAATTCACAACATCATTATTATTATGTGGCCACATACACTCACTCTCCCGTCCGCGCCCCAGCGAGCTTCGCGAGACACTAAAAGACTGAAATTGGAATTGGTATAGTAATACGTTGTTGTGTTGTTGTTGTTGTTGCTGTTGTTGTTAATGTTGAACGAAAGAAACAACAACAACAATTGTAGAGATTCCAGTATAAATATTCGGGAATTTTCCCCAATTCTGCAGTCTTTTCAACTGATAAGAAAACTAGTAGAAGAATGATTTTTTTACAAATTCCGATTGAACATTTGTAGAAAAAGCACTAATCCCTAAGGGGTAGACTTAGACATAAGCTTGTTCTATTGAAATCGAAATCTTGTAACTAAACCGTTGTAAATTTAATTAAATCGATATAATTAATGGAACGCTAGTAAAGCTCTTTAGTTTAATTGGGAAAGCTTGTAAAGCATTTTTCAATTTTTTGAAAGAAACACCAGAAAGTTGCCAGTTAAACTAAAGCTCTCTACTGGTATTTTTTTTTTCTGAATGTAATTTAAAAAGAATCCAAATTAATTGCCAGTAATTTTTAAATCACATACATCAATAGGTAATAACATTTATAAAACCATAAAAGAATGCAATTAAGGCATCATTAAACATCCACAGTATGCGTGATTGCATGTAATCTAGTGAGATACATATAACATGCAACTATAGAACGTGCAGCGTGGTTTTTTTCTTGGCCAGGAATTTGAGAGATTAATTTTGAAAAATAAAAAAATAAAAATACCTGTCAGTTCTGAAATCATTCCTCTATGCTATCAAACTGTAACGAATCCGTTATATATTAGTTAGTTTATCGTATCATATCTATGTAGAGATTAAAAACCTCTTTCATATAGATTTAAGTAAATATAAACTTGAATATATCAACTTAACTAACCATTATACATTTTGTGAATTATGTGTTTCATCAAATTAAGGTATAAGAGACTATAGAATTGTGCAGATATTAGCAATATATATAGTTTTTTCAAAAAAGCTCACAAATATTTATGAATTTAATCCGATGACTATCTGCGACTTATTAGGCTGCCATTCAGACTTGAGTTTTGAATTTTTTGAATAAATTCTCTATGAATCTTAATGAATTAACTTTAATAGTTATATTAACCCTAAGTTGCTTCGTAGGGGTGACATTTTAAGTCTACCGTGTAAAAACAATCCTTAATTTTTGATGGTTTAATAGTGGAGACTGTAATAGTGCGTCAAGTAGCTAACCCTGAAATTGATGTTTCTTTTCATTAGTTTGAAATTATTTTCGTCATTTATTGTAAACAATATGATAACTACCACTTTTTTTGACATCACAGGTGGTCGTTTTGATTTTGATGAGACAGATTGACTAGCAAAACAAGGAACTTTATTGTACCATTTTTTTCTTCTTTGACTGTCAAATTAGTGAATATGTAGATTGTACGATTAGTGGATCCGGAAATTGAGCAAAAAAAAACGAAACCGAACAAAATCCAAGGACTAAATTTAAAATAAAATGATTGTTTTATTGGTGATAGTGTTTGCCCTTTTGTTGTTGTTCAACACCAACATTGATATACCACCAATAACTTATCATGAAGAATGATATACACATATTGTACAATATATTGTTGAGTTTGCAAGTAGGTATGCACACACGAAAGAGCACATAAATTCCAACCGCAAAGATTGTATCAGTTGATTTGGTAAGTGCTATAAGAAATTCCACATACTCGACATCGTGTATGTTATTTTTTGGTGGACGGCGCCAACACCAACACCAGCATCAACAACAACAACAACAACAACAACAACAACAACAACCAGCAAACATCTTTTATCATTCGTATAAAAATTGATATTTATTTATTCGTTCTCAAAAGCTCGTTTTTGATTTCTTGGAGTATACTTTGATTAGAATCAATATACGAAATATACTTTTATCTTGATTATATTTGAATTCGTTCCTGTCAAACAATATAAATAATACAAGCATTTTCAAGTGGTGTTGCAGTTTTTTTCTCGGTTGTAGTCGCTGACATATCTTCAAGAAATTTATCAAGATTTTCTTCAGCTATTATTTATTTCTTTTTACCGTTTCTTATAGATATGTAGGTAAACAAAATTATTGATTTGGAATTTCATCTTATGTCATCTATTTTTTAAAATTATTTTCTTATTTTTTTCAATAATAGTTTTGTTTTTTATTTTTCTTTCTACTATTTCGGCTTTCACTTTTTTTATTATTTAAATTGATCAAATTGTAAGTATTTCTATTTATTCATTTATTCCTCATTATTACATCATTTATTTGATGAAATTTCAAATTTTTGGTATCATATTTTAGGTATTTTCCTATTTTTATACGGAAAACTAATGGAAAATTTTCAAATTCCTATATTTATATTAAAAATAATAATGATTGATTAATTATTTAGTAAATACTTGTTATCAAATTTAACACCTTGTTAACAGTAAATGGTTACATGATTCAAGTATTTGATAACGATTTGGAAACCGAGAAAAACGAATGTTAAATTTGATGGTCGAGTAAACAGTTGTGTAGTAAATAAAAAGAAAAAGAAATACATATCATAGTTTTCTTATTATACGACCAACAATATGATAATGTTATACGATTGCATATCTAATTCGTTAATTAAATGAATGTGGAGCTTTTTATGAAATCGGATATCTTTTTCAACTAATTTTCAGTAATTACAGAACTTTTATTTTCGCTCCTGACTTTTTGGACCAGAAAACCTTCAAAAATAGATAAGATACCATCACGTACTGTTTAATTGATAGTTAATAATGATTTTTATAGAATTGATTGTGTGATATCTAAAAATAGTCGTTGCTTTTTGTACGTGCAAAGAAACCCATTGTGATATGATTACATAATTGTCCGTTATTAAAAATAAAGCTAAGAAGTAAAAGTAATATAAATAAAAATGAATAAATATAAGAAAAAAATCTGTCATTGTCCATATTTTTTTTTGCCTCCAATACTAAACCAGTTATTTGCCCTTTAAGACTGTTGATTGTTGTCATGATTCTATAAAGTCCTCTCTATAATTAATTATATCTGTAATATAACACGTATAAAGGTTAAATGAACATTACCATCATCATTATAACTATTAGTCTTTTTGTCAAAAAGGATTAACATCTGCATATAGGTAAGTTCTTTATTCTTTTTGAGTGTTTAATACAATTTCTAAAGATTCTGTAAAATCCCTGTCGACAAGGTTGTTGGAATAATAATCAATGAAATTGAAATTTAGAGACAGAAAATGCGTCAGCCTAGACGGAATTGTAACGTCTTCCGAGGCCAAATAGTATACAAGAGACACACCTTGTTTCTCTCTCTACATTTGATCAATTTCTACCACCTGATCCTTAGCATTCCAATTTAACTAATAATCACACACCAACAGTAATAATAATAAACACAACGGTTACCTTCAATTTTTTCTGAACTAAAAAAGTTGTTCTTGTATACCTATATGAAAGAAAAACTCTTATTTTTGATAGTAGTTTGGATTGGAATGTTATTTAGTCAGGGAATGTGTAATCTTTAACATTTATGGCTCACTGAGTTTTCCTTTTTTCTTCAATTTTGAAAAAAGTATAGGTAATTATTGGTAAATTGCAAGCAACACAACCTTTTGGAAATGCTCGCCACAATAACTGTTACAACACACGTCTTTCATTATTATGATTTCACCATGTTTAATAATTTTCCGTTTCAACTAAACCGTCAAAGGATATTTATAAGGACATGGAGTAGAACTTATAGGTTGATCTTTTTTTTGCTAAGACCTTATCAAATATGACATTCTTTGCTTGAGAAAAGGAGAAACGACAATAGTAGGAAATTATCAGAAATTGCTATATTTTATCAGGAGTATTCCAATTTTTTGGTCAAGCAGGTGCATGCCAGCTCCCTGACGAAAATAGGGTCGAACTCCCAGACAGCGGATTATTAGCGTTAGAGGTGCCGCTTCATTTACAAGTACATTTGGTCAGGTCAGATCTGGTCAAGTCAAGTCCCAAACCATTTCCCTCACTTTGAGAGTTTTAGACATTTTTAGTCCTCCTACCGCCATATGTCTTGATTGGGATACAGTGTTTTTGGATATAACGATAGAAGGACGTCCAATGTCTTAAAAACAGTTAAAAATACACGTTTCACGGTCTACCTGACCAATAATCCCTACAGTACCCCCTATCATTGCAACCTGCTGGTTTTGTACTTAATCCTCTTTAAGACTCATCACCGACATAAAATTTCTACCTAGCTTTTTGACCATATTTCGTCGCGGAGGTGGAATACGTCCATTTTGTCTACTAACCCTATGTTTTTCTATAACTTCCGAATTATTTAAAGAAAGTTTAATTGGACCTTCTATGACTAATATAATAATTTAAATCGATGTAACTTTATGGTGCAATTATTGAATATTTTAAATGGGTGTGAAAATAAGAAGGTTTCTATACATGAATACAAATTATTTATTAGAAAACAGTGAGGGGGCATATCAATTATTTTCTATTTCACAAATTGCAATTTGATATGAGATTATAAAAGACATTATGTATTTCTTCTACCTATTATTCGTTATCTAAAATATCATTTATTTTATAGGCAAGTTTACTGCAACATTCCATAAATTCTCGAAATAGTTTGCAGATAAACAATTAGTTATTTTAAGAATTGAGTCGCTCAGAAGCCAATGCAGTTAAGTCCAGAAAAAAAAACGTGAGAAAATGAATGTTTTTTAATACATTACTTTAATGCAACATATTCAGAAGATATAAAAAGAAGGGCTTTCTGACCTAGAAACCACGAGGCAACGAGTAAATCCTTTAATAGCTAAAAAGAATATTATTTTTTAGTCCATGTAAATTTACAAAAATCAGAAAATATCAAAAAATGGACTCAACCACATTGCTTCTGAGCGACTCAATTTATTATTTGGTTCGATCTTCATCACAAATATCAAGAATAATCCTTTTTTTTTTTTAAGAAACTCATGTTTCCTGAAACGATCAAGGAGGACAATATTTTCCAATATAATTAACATTTTTATTAACTTTATATTAAACTATAAATATCGATATGTAATTTCAATAATGATTGAGATTTTCCTAATAAGTATTTGTTTATTTTTGGTGTGTTTCCGGTGGTAGTGGAAGAGGCGGAAATTTAAAGTTATATATTATGTGTTGTGGTAACCTTGCGTTGCAGTGTGCTTGTGGGGACATAGTCTATATAAGCTCTGGACTATTAAAACAGAAACTGTTTACCTCTTCAACATCAACAATAACAGTGCAAATATTAGAAATATGAAATTTTACGTAAGTATTTTTTTTTTTTATAAATATATAATTAATTATTTGTTGACAAATAACAGTTTTTTAATAAAAACATTCACTTATGATTAACACAATGGTTTTTCAAGGATGTTTGATTATTGTAACAACAAGATAACGTTAAAGGATCAGTAATTACGTAAAAAAAATCGAAATTCAAATCCTTGACTTTAAAGATTAACTAACCGGAAAATGTTTTCCTTATTTTTTTTTTGTTTTAGATATTTGCATTATTTGTTGGTTTAGCAACAGCCCAACAATATACAACACCGGTACCAATATTGAAACAAATCAATAAACATAATGAAGATGGTTCATATAGTTATGGTTATGAAGCAGCTGATGGTACATATAAAATAGAAACAAAATATCCAAATGGTGAAGTCTATGGTAAATATGGATATGTTGATGATCAAGGTAAATTACGTGAAATTGAATATGGTGCTAGTAGACGTGGTTTTGAACCAAGTGGTAATGAAATACAAGTACCACCACCAACGATAAACAACAACTATAAACAACAATTAGGACCGAATGAAGAGGACGATGGACAATATAGAGAGGATCCTAGTGTTTATTATAAAAATGATCCGACTATACGAAACCATCCAAGATATCAATCGAATTATCAACAACCAGCTTATCAACCACAACAACCAAATTATTACCAACCACAGCCACAACGATCACAGCCAGTTTTTAGACCACAAACACAATTCAATTTTGCTGCACCACCATCACAGCCTAGATATTATAATCCTGTTCCGCCAGCATATCCAAATTATAATCAATTCCAAGGACATCCTGCTACAAACGTTGATATCAATTCAGGATCTTATACAGTGAATTATAGATAGAAACACAAAATTTCGACAAATAATTGCATTATACGTCTGTCTATCATACTAGTCCATAAACTTACCTAAGTATTTATCTATGAATGTTTTATTTTGTAAAACTTTTTGAAAATAAATAAAATTCTTTTGAAAAGTTGTTTTTCTTCTTAAATAAAAGATGGTAATAATAGAATGGAGAAATTGCACAATTTTACATAAATATCAATAGAGTGCAATTATCCTTTGTACCTGCATGTAGTCTATGGGTGGAGTCGGAAAGCCTTGAAACATTCCTTTTAATCAAATTGCAAAAATACTTAACTCCTACTGATTGAGTTTTTCTCATAAATTCTTGGATGCTGATTTTTTTTCCCATTGACTTGAAATTCTTGTTGTATTCTGAAAATCATGATCACAATAGTTACACCAAATACCAGTCAAGTCTGATGTAACTTTGAATAATAAAACTCGTACCTATAAAAAAATTTACACATTTTTTTGCAAGAAAATCACATTATGTGACAAAACTGGGTAAAACCTTATTAATAATTAGAGCATATTGTGTTCAAAAAAAAAAGAAACTTTCGCTTTCTTTTGATTTTACTTTCATCAATATTCACACCAGTTAGTTGTCTGTCTAACTGGGAAATAACTCTTTTGAATTATTTATTTTGGACTAAATCAAAGACGTTTTTTTATGGCTCAATGTTAACAAGAAAAGTTTTGTAAATTTTTATAATTTTTTTTTGACTGATAAATATCATATTTACAATAAAAATAAGGACATTTCGTTGGAAAATATTGCAATTTGATGATCTATAATACATATGACGACCTTTCTCTTGTTTGTCTGAATCCTGATCTTTTTATGTAAAATAAAACAAGTTCTCCAATAGTGGCCTTTACTGAACGACAATAATAATGATAATGAAACAATTAACACAAAATTCAGATCAAGATTAGGAAAAATGGAATGTTTATTCGTTATTAGCCGTAAATTCTGAGCAAATTTGTTGACATCTCAAGGTTTTAGATTTACAACACAAAAAATGTTTTATTTATAGCTGTTAATACTTTGCTACAAATTACGAATTTACAATTAACTCCTGAAAATTTTCTCCCTATTACACAATCTAAGGATTCAGCGGAATTTTGATTTGTTATAGAATACGATAGAAAAAGTTAAAATTGCAATACTGTGGCACACTTTAATATTTCCTTTATTTTTGACGCAAATAATAAATAATTGCCAATTTCTATGAAAATTAGGTGATATAGATGCAGAATTGTGTCAACAGTGAAAGGTCCTTTAGGATTGTCTTTTTAGCGCCACCAGAAACCAAAGTCAGCAAACTTTTATATGATTATTTGTTGGTCAAGCTCCAGGGACCTTGCCCCTTCCTTCTATCAGACCTATCCACTTTATATATAAATGGTAAATGGCGGCCCGCCCCGCGTTATTTTAGTGCAATAGTGTTACACATATTTATCAACAAATCAGTATGTTAAAATATGTGAGTATTTCAAACAAAAATTCATCTAAAATTGAAAGCCGAGAACTAATTTTGCTTATTTCTTGTTTGCAAACTGTGGTCAACACCGAAATTAATTTTAATAATTAAATTTTTCCACTAACTGATTTAGTGATTGCAAATTTCTTGTAATGTCGATCAAGATCAGCCGGTTTTATTAAACAAGAAATGCCAACGATCATGAGGAAATCACCTTGAGATAGTTTTCATAAGTTTTTATATACAAGTGTCTGCTCCTCCCTTGTACTTGTTGAAATTTCAATGTCATTTTCTTTCACGTGCATTTTTTTTATCTCAACTATCTGAAATATGTGTGTACTAATCTAGCATTGAAGTCTTTGCTATTTTCAAGAAAAAAAGAATTGATCACATAATAGGAAAGCTTATTGAATTACCTACGTTTACAATTGAGGGAGTGGTATACATTTTTGTTTTTGTTAATCTAGTTGAATAGTTTTGTTTTCACTTTCAATGTCTCGAAAAAAGCTATCAATTATGTAATAATGACGACAGAATATTTACGAAATAAAGCAATAAAAATTTTCACTCTTCAGCAATTGGTTGTGTTGGCCTTTGTGGCTTGTGTTGCCTTAGCCCAAGATTTCGATTATCAACCAGCACCTAGACCAGCACCAGCACGTGTCCAGCCTAGTTATTCAGGACCTGCTGCTCCCCGACCGACACCAGTACCAATTTTAAAACAAATCAATCGGTACTTTTGTATAAAAATATTACTAAATTTCTTTGTTTAATTCTATTTTGTAATCTGTTATCTAGACATAATGAGGATGGTTCTTATACTTATGGTTATGAAAGTGCAGATGGTGCGTTTAAAATTGAAACGAAACTACCAACAGGAGAAGTGAAGGGTAAATATGGTTATGTTGATGATACTGGTAAATTACGTGTTGTTGAATATGGAGCTACTAAATATGGTTTTCAACCGGCTGGTGAAGGTATAACAGTAGCACCGCCAACACTAGTTGATGAAACAACAAATAAAGATGGTACATTATTACCGGAATATTCTGGTGCTTATTACGACGAACCACAACAACAACCACAAATACCAATTAGTAGACCAGCAGCACCAAGACCAAGACCTCGTCCACAACAATCATTCGAGTCATATTCTGGCCCACAACAATTCAGTCCAGTACCACAAAGAAGCCCATCACCTATACCAGCACGTGCTGTTATACCTGGTGCATCGCCAGCAACAACAACACATAATTTTGAATTTGGTCCTGCACCATCTAGTAGAAGTTTCTCACCGGCCCCACGACCAGCTCCTGTATCTTATGCACGGCCTGCACCAATTGAAGAAGATTATGAAGAACCAGAACCAGTAGCAACACCAATTAGAAGTGCACCTAGAATCACCTATGCTCAACCAGTTCCACGTGCTCAATACGCACCAGTTCCAGCACCAGCTCAAAGACCAGCACCACAATATGCTCCACGTCCAGCTCCATCATCACAGTTAGGACGTAGTGGTGGTGGTGGAATTTTAGATCAATTGTCGAAAGATTATGCTTTACCACAAGGTGGTGCTGCACCATTGCATGACATTAGTTTTGGTTATTATTAAAATTTTTTGTTTTAAAACTTCCTCGTGTATTGGTATATCGACGGAATTCTTTTTGTTATAGAAAAACTTTTAGATATTATTTATTTGATATATCAATAAATTTAACTAGTCCTGTGATTGAGAATATGCCCAATCAGGAGAGTAAATTGTGTTAATCCAGGATTTATATAATTACAGACTGTATTAATAAAAACTTTTAAAAACAAGAATATCCTGTTAAACATACGTGAATAACAAATTATTATTATTATTATTATTATTTCATATAAAAGGAATCCTATAACATTTGGTAATCATTGTTTTACAACTCGTTTATTTTTAGAGATTATCCAGATTATGTAAACAATAAAATAAAAAAATACTCAATTTTGTTTGATTGTGATTATTTTTTAACGTGATTGCTCAGAAAAGTTACAATTCACAGGAAAAGAAAAACAGTAATGAGTGTCATCACCCTCTTAATTGATAGCTAGATTAGAGAATCAGCAAAAAATTTAACTGTCATACCCGGGGCCGGACTGGCTTACTTTGACCCCGGGGAATCTACAGGAGAAGAAGGTATCTCTTCAGCTGATGATAAAAAAAAATCGGTGGCCCCTTAAACGCTATTTGGCCCCCAAAAGCTCACTGGTACCGGGGGAAATCTCCCCATATCTCCCCTGTCCAGTCCGACAATGGTCATACCTTTAAGAAATCTATTCTTTTGCTCACAGAAAGGAATAAATTTTAAATAAAATATTAAGATAAAAAATTCGTAGGAAAGACGAACTTCCGCAGTGGGAGAGATGATTAGAAAAATGACTCATCGTTATGTACCTTTGATAGCCCAGGACCGAATAAAAACGAAAAGGGCTGTCTAGAACTGTAGTTTACAGAAAAACAACCATTATGTGATTCTATTAAATTTTACATACGCTTCTGTTCAACATATGCAACTAATAAAACAGTATTGTAGTCCGCTGAAAGAACTTTTACTTTTTGCTCGTAAATTCATCATCAGAAACTCTATATCTAGAGCTGTAAAGCTTGTTTAAATACATAAAGAATTGAATAATAATTTTCCCCGGCGCATCCACCAATTTTCCATTAAGTGGATGCTGAACTTACGAGTCGCTGGACACTGGGCGATCAAATTTACTGCACAAAAATATTTGGAATTTTTTACTAATTATGAGTAGTTTTTTTTGTAAAGTTGAAATTTAGAATAGAGTCACCACTTTTACTCCCTCAAAGGTCTTAGACTGTCTTAATCTGTCTCTGGTTGATTCTAAAAATTCTCCATTTAAATACAATACAAATTTATGCCCAGATACATAAGTCAAGTACGAATTGCATAAAATATTACCTACTCACTGTATAGATTTTGCAATAATTTTGAATAAACCATCAAGATGAATTAACAATCTTAAAAAGTATTGTTTAAGACAATATCCTAATTATTAGCAGACACACACACAGAGAGAAAAACTGTAGAGACAGACAGATATAGTAGGGTAATATTAATTTTTGATATACCTATTTATTGTTGATTGTATTAAATATTGCGGCATATTTTTGTTTTATGTTTCTTAAAGACCTATCCAGATGTTTTTTTACGATTGCCAAATTCAAAGTGACTTGCATAAAAAATTAAAACAATCACTATATCTAGTCCATCACTTTTTGTAATGAATTTATATTCAATCATCGTTTTGGTTCACAGTATTGTTTGGAAAATTTAAGAAACTTTCAATTAAGTTATTATTCTGATTAGTTGTTGTTATTTGTTTTGATGTAATATTGACGAGAAGATACTCCCATTCCAATCAATATGTGTTATTATCTAATAATTCTAATAACAAAATAACTATCAACAACTAGAAAAATGAGTTAACAATTTGATCCAGAAAGACATTTTTAATGCAGTCACATTGATTATGTTACGTAACTGAAGAATTTACTATAAATGTTACATAATTAGTGCACGGGGAAACATGGATCGTCTAAATATTTATATTTTCATGTATTAACAAGAATTATGCAAATTCTCCCACCAGAAATATGTTATTATCAGTTGTCAAACCACTATAAAATATCAAAAACTGGTCTATCTAAATCAAACTTTCTAAAAATATCGATATAAATTTTTCTCTTATAATTACCTGGAGGCATTTGATTTATCTTGTCATTTGCAAGTTGACAAAAAAGGCAAAGATGATCTTAAAATAAAAGACAAGATCGTCTTTTTGAATGAAATCGGTTGACAAATACAAAATGAGTTATTTTGTTCAATTACTTTCATTTCTTGTATCTATTTTTAAAGTAAAAAAGTCGTGCAAAGTATTAACATGTTTTTAGTGAAAATAAATAATTATTTGTCACGACTTTTAACAAATTTCACTTATTTTTTTAAATAAAAAAAACAAAAACAAAGGATTGTTTATAAAAAAAAATTCAATATGTAGCTAATCAATAGATACAACAGTCCAGCAACTTCCTGAATCTCCTCTGTCAAGGTTCAAAGTATCCTGTTATTCATGACCATTTGAATTTCGTTTAAAAATGGGAGGAGCTCTGTGTGTGTTTCTACAAGAACAAATTATAAACTTATTAAGAAACAAATTTCATTAGACATTGACCTATTCAAAATCATTTTTATTTCAGGTAGTATAGTTGTTAAAAAGTAACACTCCTCGAAATAAGTAGATCTACTTATGTAATTATTTGGATTTATATTTTCCCAAATCAATATTCAAATCTATTTTAAGTAGACGGCTATTTATTTAATTGAGTGATGATGTAAAAAAAAATTTATTATCTAATCTAGTATTTGAAACACTGAAATGTCTTAGAATAACAACGACATCCATTATATTCAAATGTGATGTGGTCCCGATTGGTAAAATTACATTTGTTCTAATATGCAATTATTACATATGTAAAGGAAAATTTTCATTCTACTATTCTCAGTTTTAAATAACAATAGTTCTTTTAAATAATACAAGTGGAGAATAGACAAAAAAACAAACGTGTATTAATGTCCTGCACGATTTTGTTATTGTTATCAAAACAGCAACTAGAAAAAAAAACGCTATTACATAAGAGATATTTATTGATTTTTTAAACAGATTTAATCAATTACCTATTGTAAATGAGTGACGGTATAAATTTCAAATGACCGAAAATAAAAAAAACTCAAAAAGGTTCTATTAATTAGGACTAAAAAAATAAAGTTAGCAATACCTGGAAGTTTGAAATAATACACTTTCATTTACGTCTCTAGAACTACTTCCTATAGTTTTACATTTATTTGTTCATTATCGTTCAACTGTATTAAATAATAAATATTCGTTAATTAAGAATCAGTTAACATAACGAAACAATGATAGGCCACTGAAGCAGACTGGTGTTTGCTGAAGAAAGAAATATTGTCACGTTTTGCCAAGGGACAAAGCAGACCATCAAAGGAGCCAGTTTGGGTCCTGTTTCCATTTGATTAAATGACAGTCACACCAGACACAATTAAAGTCCATTTATTATGTCTACAAAGTTTAGAACAATACAGAATTTCCTACAATACCGTCGACCTTATTACATCAAATAGACAAACGAATCAACGACCTTCCCAGGAGACAATACTTGTTACAAAATTAAATAGAAATAAGTTGCGAACCTTAAGGCTTCAGGTATAGTGTAATGTGTATGATTGTTGTCAAATTATTAACGCTTGAAAGTCAATTCAATACACCGTTTGTTGTTGTTGTAAACTGTATTTCTTTTGCTTTCGTGATTTTTCTTGAATGGATTCGTCTATCAAGGTTGATTCGTGATATATGTAATATCAATATATTATTTTTGTGGGTATATGATTTTTAAAATAACACTCGAAAAATTAATGATTTATTTCGATAATATTTAGAAAGCATTTGTGTTATCCAGTCGACATCTCATGGGCGTATTATCATTATTATGAAAAAGTATCATATTATTATTGTTCGTGATGAAATTTTTCTATAAGTGGTCTATATTTTTTACATTATACCTATGTATATGGAT
The DNA here is from genome assembly GCA_037464855.1 of Iselma pallidipennis. Lineage (NCBI taxonomy): Eukaryota > Metazoa > Arthropoda > Insecta > Coleoptera > Meloidae > Iselma > Iselma pallidipennis. The sequence goes on along the minus strand of JAZBHA010000164.1, from coordinate 47,822 downwards.
ATGGGCTAATTTCTACGACTGGTGGTTGGAAATACTTAATTTATTTTCTTAAAGTTCTAGGTCGGTCGATACTATACGTTTGTAGAAAGTCATACATTACACCATAATTGTTTAGTGAATGTTTAATGAGAGGTATATTGTTAGTTATATGAGATTAGCTCAAGTTTAACACTGGTCGGGGGGCATTTATCTCTTTCAACAATTGATCAATACTGAGATTCATCTTGATCTTGTTAATAGATTTGCAGGAAAAAGACAAGAAAAAGTTCAATAAAATCAATCGAGTAGAAAATAGAACAAACTATTAGAGTGTAACATTGTTTTTACCTTTTTTTTTGTTGATTTTTCTATAACAACATTTTTACTATCATTACTGATAAAATGTCAGTATTTTCACTATTCTTTAAATAATATTTTCATTTATAAAGGGAAAAACTGTGTGTATGTATGTGTGCATAGAATGCAATTATATTGAAAGTTGGATCACTTTCTCAAAAGATTCGAGGGAAAAATTCTGTGTATTGTTGACATAGAAATTGTTAGAAATAAACAACAAATGTGATTCTTTTCCAACAATTCTTTTACTGTGAATTGACTGACAACCATTAGCTGATATACCTACTGTATACTTTTTCTGTCGTGACTTCTCCTTGGAGTTCTTACAAAATTCCTCTAATGTCCTGTTTTAATATGTTCTAGTTGACTTTGATTTGGTCCTTGTTATCAAATCTGGTTTATTACTTAAGTACCTACGATTAATTTATTAAGTTTGACATTGTCGTGTATGATTTCGCAAGCAATATTTTGTTTTGTTATTGTTATAAACGTTCTCGCACTATAATTTTTACTATAATAAAGGACATTTTCTGTTACGCAAAATGAATGAAAGAAAGAAAGAAGCTGGTAGGTAAACTGAGACGTTCTACCTTTATGAATAAGAAATAAATTTATTGCAACAAGACGACGAAGGCCGCCTTCACAGAACTTCTTCAATTCAACACAAATCATTCACCATTCTCTTTGGATTTAGTCCTGTTGGATGTACTATCCATTTCAATAGTAGTAGAATGAACAAAAATATTACATCTATTATTACTTAATATGTTTTATATTAATGAATTTTTGCTTTCTAAACAATACTTTGACGTAAAATTAAAAACGGAAGAAGTAGTTCAGTTTAAGTGAACTCTCCACTGACTAATATGGTTAGAAATTCCACCAGTGGGTTAGGAAATATGTATTTATCTATGTACATACCTCTAGCTATGTATTATTAAACAGTCTTCAGTTCAACAAACATGCGTATGTGTAATGAAATTGAAAGTGAAATTAGATTAGAGGGCGTCTCGTGAGTATGTTAATGAAAAGAAAGTGTTACGACACCAACTTCAAATCAATTTCACTACAATTTTTTTTGGTTCCTTCGTGTTTTTCTAGTTTTGTTAGCTACGCTCACTAAGCAATCAACAGGTCGTCAATCCACACACATTAACAAAAAAAAAAGAAATATCTATTTTTAATAATGTTGTCAATAAAATGGCAACATCACTGGAAAAATACAATTTTGTAGTTGTCATTATTATTCTATAATACTATTTTAAAATAGTTTTTTTTTTGTTTTTATTAGACAACTATTACATATGACGACCAGTTTTCAATTATTCATTAAAATTTTCGTACAATTAGCACAACGGTTTTGCATACTAAAATGTTTCAAAATTTAGGACACAGCACAATAAAGAGTTGTTATTGTCAAAGAAAACAAGAATTTTGTAAAATTTCACTACTGGAAATGTTGAAGAACAAGGAACAAAAGAATTGATGTTGTAATATAGACTTCTTTTCTGGAAAAATGCACTAGCATGCAATTATTTATATTATAAATTATATTTTATTTATTTATTGTTTATTTTAACATAGAAAACTGCATATAGATATACGTGTAAATTCCTTAGAACCATCACTATGGATTAAATAACGCCAAAGATTTCACTATTTTATAACTAGATCATTATTATTATTATTACCATTGTGATTATCCTTCATAAACATTCTATTTGTTAAAGTTTACAAATCTGTCACTGAAAAAATTTATTAATTAATCTTTAGCGTGCAGTCGAAATACAAAATTGACCATAATTTCACTTGAAAGTATAATTATAGGTACTTGATATTTTCCAATAAAATTATACAATAACTGAGAGAATACTATAATCAATCATGAGTTTCTTGAAAATTCTCTGTTTTTTTCACAACATAGGTGAAAAATAAAGGAACTGTTCCGGCAACGTTAATTCGAGAAATTGTTTAATTTTATACACTTATATTGTATTTATTCTTAGAAAGCATGATTTATTAATTAATTATTTTTCAAAGGTTTGGTTCATGAATAATAATGATAATCCGAAAAAAAAACAACAAACTCCCCACTCGTAAGTTCCTTATTTAAATCTCTTTAAGTACGTACGTACATGATTTAAAATGATTAAAATTTGTAGATAACATATAGTCTTAAGGTTAGAAGATTTGCATATCACATAAATTACATCAAAGACAATAATAGACAGGATAAAGTTATCTAAATTTATCGAATCGTTGAAGTATCCTTGGAAATAGTTTGGAAAATAATTAAAATTAAGGTACTCTGACAGCTATTCCTTGAATTTAGCGATAGAACTAAGAGACTTCAATTGGACATCAAGCAATGAACCGTGCATTATACATTTGTCATTTGACTATTATTGTGTTCCTGAAGGTTTCCTCCTTTTTGTTGCTGAAATTTCATCAATTTGAGGAAAAAAACGATAACTTCCATTGTCAAATCTTGTATTTTATGAGAATAAAGTTCAGAGACTTCAATAGTAGGTACTTAGGGAACAAACCTTGAGTTGTCGTTCTTTCAGAATTTATCAAAATTTCAAAGAACAAAACTAACATATAACGACCCTGGAATATATTTTTTCTTTATAAATCAATTAAATTCAATCACTTTCTGAATAGGTTATAATATTAGTTTAATTGATATAATTTTATTTTATTCTTTTAAATATAATTAACCATTTAGTTAACTAGTTAAGGATATTTGTTGTAAGAAAACATAGTTCGAGTTAAATGATTTCATAATAGCAGAAATTTTTCTCATAAATATAATTAAATTGTACCTGTTTGTTTCAAAACAATACAGCGAGTGCTATTTTTAGCTAGTGATAGGTCAATCATCAATTATTATTTATGTAGTATGTGGATTTATAAATTGGCAAAATTTCAAGGAATGTTTGTAATTTTTGCTACTGAAAATTTCAACTACATAGAAGCAGAAAACAGAATTGCCCCTCTTTTTTTGTTCTTCTCGTTAGTTTTCAACATGTAAAAGTTATAAATATAAGTACACTAGTCCAGTATAAGACACTATTACTGCGTTTACTCTCACTATTGCACAGTTTCAGTGGTTTCATTCACAACAACAGCAACAACAACAACTACAACAATAATATCGTGATTGCATTTTTACCTTCAAGTCAGTGTTTCTTTCGATTTTTTGGATTTCTGTTTCGGATTTTGATTAGAAGAAATGCAACTTCGAGGTTCAGTGAGTACTAAAAATTTTTTCTCAAATGTGCGGTTTTCTGGCATTATAATTAACAGAACCATTTTTTTCTCCAAAATTTAAGAATTTTCATTCATTTAAGTCGGTTAAACTGATAATTGTTAACTCTTTAATAGAAACGATAGTAATGGGCGTGATCGTGCAGGATTACTTTTACTTCTTAGATCGTGATGAAAATAAAACTGAAAACAATATTCAATTAAGCTATTATATTAACGATAATAAACACTTTCTAGTGGTTTAGATTTCTTTAAAAAAATTTCAAAAAGGAAAAATCATATTAACAATACACAACCTACACACGTTCAAATCTGACAAAATCACAAAAAAAAACAACAAACAAATTTTGCAATTGGTATTGTTTATATTTTAGTCTCGTATAACACAACTATGTTATTATTTCTTGTGAAATAAACGACATGATCATTTTTTATTTTTTTTTGCCTTTACAAATAAAGCAATTTACCTTTTTCCAATATTTTCTAAAAAGATCGTTTGTGCAACTTCAATCATTAAAAGTAAATATAATTAATAAACTTCTACAGTTGGAGAAAAAATCCTGCTGAGAGCTTCTCAAACTACTGCAACATTTGCTATAAATCAATCGTATTATAATTTAATTAATATACATATTTAAAAAATTACTTTCACATTAGACTGATTTGATCGTATTACAAGTGAAATCGTGTCATCGATATGTATGTTTTATTCTGATCTCGTCGATTAGAATGTTCTTTAATCAATTGTAACAATAATAATGATGATGGTTAAACTTCACAGATTGCATAATTTCATTGAACCTGTCATTAGAATTATTCTTTAAAAGCTCACAACAACACTCAGTAAGTCTTGTTGCATGTGTTGACAAGTGGAAACTTACATAATATTGTTGAAGTGAAAAACTAGATCTTGTTGTTGTTTTTAGCTATTATATTATTATCATTAATATACGGAAATATACACCCAAAATCTTTAGAAATTTTTACATCATTTCTAATAAAAATTAAAAGAGAATTTGCTTAATGTATTCGAATTAAAAAAAAAGAAGCATATCAAAACCTTTCTAAATGCTATAAAAAGAATCGTGAAATTTACGACCACTTTTACTAGAAAAATTTTGTAAATTTTATTTATAGAATTTATAAACTTTTGTTGGTAAATTTTAGTTGTCAGGACAATTAACCATTAAATAGGTACACGTTCTAGTACATTTGACTTGAATAGTAGTATTCACATATGTACTTATGTGGTGTAATGACGATTAAACTAGTTAAAAAAATGCATTATATTACATAATTGTAGAATTGCAAAATTAAAGGTCACTAGTTCGATTAAACGAACATTTGATTGTTCTCTGGAATATTACAGTTTCTCGAAAGAAAATTCCAGTGCGTTTCCATAATCCTAGTTTCTAAGAAGCCTGAAATTCATGGTAAATCTTTCAGTTCCGGAATGTTGTTATTACTAACGATAAAAGAAACTATAGTCAGGATTTCGCCTTGGATCTTTCTAATACACCGTTTTTGGGTAACTGAGAGAATAGAAGGAGAATTAGATGAAATAACGGAAAAGTCCACGCCTTTCAACTAATGTCCTTCACCTGGTGATTCGTTTCAAATACAATTTCAAATTGCAACCGGTTCTCTCTGTAGGTAGTTATATTGCGAACTTGTGTTATGGATCTGTTTATACTTCAAGAATGTTCTTTCTTTCCTTTCCATATAAATTATTCTAATTATTTTCTAGGACATGTTGATGATTGATAGTTTAATAAAAGATAAAATATAGAAGAGATCGTCCTTGCACCTCTAGCAGAAATTGCTGTCTCACAGAAAAATTTATTAAATATATGTAAATTTCTTAATTATTAATGCCTGATTTTTTTTAATTATGCATTGTTGTTTCTTTCTTAATTTTTTTTAATGGGTTTTTATATAATTTTTAATGGGGTATTTTCACTTTCCTTTAATAATTAAATGTGAATTAGTTCAAAATGTAAGCAATAGGTGAAATTCGTTTGTCAATTTGTATATATATTGCTCACGATCTATCTCCTATTATCTATTCAAATCCAATCAATCTAACAAGTTACCACACCCCGTGCCTACATCACCCTTCAATAAATATTATCAGAAATGTGCAATATTCTATGGATTTCAACATAATATTATCCTTTCATCTATTGATTGACTAACTTGGTTTTTTGTTGACAACAATTTCAGGTTCGTTGCTTAACGCACTGTTGGAATCTACGAGTTTTATTAAATATAATTTATTAGTTAATAATGAAAATAAACGAATTTCAAATTCTTCATGTAACCAAATTTTCTTTTATTGTTTATTGTTTTTTACAGTGGCTGACGCTACTTCTTTATGGATTATTGATAATAACATTAACAGAATCTAGAAGAATCCGCGTCCAACCTGTACCACGAGAACCAGATGAGGATGAAACCATTCAATATTACGCGGCTGCACCACAAGACGAAGATGATTCACGTCAACGTATCATTCTAGTATCATCAGCTGATCAATATAATGGTCTTTATGGACAACCGACTGCAGCATCATCACGTATTCAAGATAATTATATACCAACATCACGAAAATCTTTAGCAGCAGCCGCAGCAGCCAATGCTAGAATAAAAGAATCATCAAGGCAACCGCCTGTGCAAACAATACGTAATTATAACAAAGTAAATGATGACGGTTCATTTACGTTCGGTTATGAAGCTGCTGATGGGAGTTTTAAAGAAGAGACACGTGGTACTGATTGTGTTGTCCGTGGTAAATATGGTTATGTAGATCCAGATGGTAATAAAAGGGAATTTACGTATGTGTCTGGTAATCCGTGCGATCCAAATGCACCGAAGGATGAACAAGACGATATACAACAACAAGATACCGAAGAAAGTCATGAAATTGATAATAATAATGGGCCAGCAAATTATCCAACAAGACCGATACGACCATTACGACCGGTAACGGTAGCACCGAAACCGGCAGTAACATTATTCCAAACGAATTACGGCCAAGGGGAAGAGGAAGAACCAGAACCGGAACAAGTGCTGAAACCACAGGTAATTACGAAACGTTTTCAACATGTATAGTTAGCTAACTAATTGTTGTTTTTTTTTTAAAGCCGCTACGTCGACCAACTTATATTTCTCGTCCGCAATACATCCAACAAACCGCTAGTGAAGATAGTGAAACTTATCAACGGCCACAATTTGTACCATCAACAACACCATCTTCACTTATTTACAAACATAGCAGCATATCACCGGTTAGTATAACACCACGTCCTGTTTCACCAACAGCAGCCTCAACAAGAACCCAATTACCAGCAACAACATATCGACCACAATTACTGCAAGTTGCGGTAACACCACGCCCGTCTGTTTTGTATACAAAACATTTAACAACACCACAAGCGCCTGGCATTAAAGCGTCATCAAATCTAGATTTCGACGCTGAATTTCAGAAATTCCAACACGAAAACAATCTAATCACACCAACACCAACAAGCCCAACAGAAAAAGCACCAATTAAAACGAAAACAGTTACACATCCTGGACAAATCTATTCATCTGCATTGATATTTGATCCTAGTTCAGGCCAATACAAGACACAATTATATCAAACATTACCACAAACCGATGGTGATTTCACGTTAAGTCAACGTATTCAACCCTACGTCCAGCAACCACAACGGCAATATCTCAATTTACAACAATTACAACAACAAAGTCCATTATATGCGGCGAGTTTACGACAACCTCAACAACAAGGTTCATTATATTCAGCAAGTCTACGACAACCTCAACCACAACCACAACCTAATCCACAAGCTGTTTATCAGCAGCAACAAGCTGGATTACAATTCCAAAATTCCGCGCAATTATTTGTTCAACAACAAAGAGCTAGACTTCAACAACAACAGCAACAACAACAACAACAGCAACAACAACAACAACAGCAGCAGCAACAAAATCGACCACAACAATCCGTCTACTATATCCAACCATCTGCTGATCAACATTTATCATCAGGACAAATTGATCAATTTTTACGAGGACATAATATTCAATTTTAATAATAATAGATTGAAAAGAGGATTAAAAATTTTTGGACTGATTTAGTTTTATTATAATATTATTTTGCAACGGAACAAATTCAACTTGTATTTACACTCTTTTAGTGAAAGTGCTATGTTTTATTACTATTATTATTATTATTATTATTATTATTGGATATCTGCTGTGAGTATATAGAGTCACGCCTGGATTATGTAATCAAAGCATGAATCGATTTTTTTCTTTCACGACGAACTATGCATTCATTGTTGTCCAGTGGTTTAACATTTTGATGTCGGGGTTCTAGGTCAAACTACGCCCATACTGTATCTTTTTTTTTCTTTTCATTATTATTATTATTATTATTATATATAATTTAATAACCTTGCTAGTAGAAGGATAGATATTTCGTTATTTATGTGTCTCTATCATTGTCAGTGTGCCTTATCTATTCCTTTTTCAAACAAAATATCGCCAAATATTTTGTATATAAAATGGTAGCTTTTTGTGTTTTTTTTTCAAATATAATAACATAGTATTATTATTATTTGTATTTTTGTTATGTAAAAAATTTGTATTTACGGAATAAAAATTTGTATATAGTTAGGTTTTATCTTTTTTACAACTTGACGAATCTATTATCATAAGTTTTTCAGGAACCAGTGTCGTACAATCATCTATCTATCTATCTATCTAGAAACATAAATCTTGATTTTTAGATGAACAATATCTAGAATCGTTAATCTTTTGATGTGTAAAATCCAACAACTGGTTTTATTTACTTTTAAACGGAAATTTACTTACTTTCTTCAGCTTTCTTCCAACAATAGTGAAATCTTTTCGTTTTTCTTCCTGTTATCAATTTCATCTTTTTCTGCAATATTGCATCTGTTTATGTTTTTTTTTTGTTGTTGTTGCTATATATTTATAGAATTTCACCGTCATTGACACAATTATTAATAATTTTTAATAATGAAGGTAGAAATTTCTATTAATTAAATAATTATGGTAGCGAAGCGTATTATTTCCAGACAAGGATTTCCGTTAAATAGCTTTCATTTTTATTTTCTATTACATTTAATAACAAACTTATAAGGTAAAACAGTTAATTCTAAAAAAGATCATACAGGATATTGTTTCCTTATCCAGGAATTTATTGATCCATTCTAATTCTTGAATGTAAAATATATCTAACAATTAAAGGAAGAGACATTTCTCTATTCTATCAGTTTAAAATTTTTCTATTTTATAGATAAAAATCTTTACGATATGTCTGTAGAAATATTTGACACTTAAATCTAGAATTGATGGTAGCTTCCAGGTAAATGTTACATAAATCGGAAATCAACAATTTACACATGATACCTAAGTGATTATAATAATTTCGGCCTTGTCTTATTGAGTTTTCTGCAATAGACAACAAACAAATCTTGTAGCAAAATCGGATATGACACATGTTCCACGAACTTTAATATAACAAGAAAGAAAGAAAAATTAGATAACCTTTTCATTGCGAATATAATTTATTGTCCCAACCTAAGCGAATAATCTAGATCCGCCTTATTCAAAATTGACACAACAATAAAATATGAAAGCTTTTATACTTTAGCACCTACTTGAACGAATAAATTTGTTCTTTTTTATATTAAATTATGTTAATCTTCTCTCGATTTATTATCATTAACAGATGTATTTTTAAATAAATTTCCAAAATTTCATTCTAATTTCTTTTGTTCCCTTACGAAATTACTTGAAATAAATATTCGAAAAAAAAAAATAGCATTGAAGTGAAAAAATATTCAGGCGAAATAAGAATAGATTTTGAATAAAATTAATTATTCTTGTGCTCTTTTACTCACACATGTGGGTGTATATGCGTGATTATAAACAATTAATAAAAGTAAAATCAATTTTTAAGCAATCCAAATGAATCAGTCTTTATTCGTGTATCTATGTACTGTACATATATGATTATTTCTATTAAAATTAAAAAAACTATGTTTCAAAGAGGAAAGGACATTCCAATTTTGGGTCATTTCAGTATGATGAACAAGCAAAAAATACAAAACTGTAAGAATACATGATTGAAGCTGCATTAGAACTTTACAATTTTGTAAAAAATAGAAAAATAAGAGAATGATTTTTCTGCTCTCATGATTGTCCGATTTTTATCAAAAATATAATCAAACGAAGAGAAATTGTTACTTTTTCCCAAACTTATGTTCATTTTCAAGAAACAATGACGGATTCAGACATTTTACGGAAAGGGCTGAAACTCCTATTCGTCGAAGAACCACTTGTATACAGTATGGTTATTTTTCATGAGGTCCAAAAACCCTTTTCAAATGCAGTTCGAATAGCTTAACGGCAGATCCGAGGCATAAAACTTGAGGCACAATAATTAGTTTGTTACTCCTTGAGTCCATAACTCCGCCCGAATTTTCAAATGGACTTAGAATGTAACTTTACAATTTCTTATGACACCGGCCCCTTGTTTACCAATGAAAGGAAACCGCATTTAGTAAGCTCCGAAATTCGTATTAAAAATACTCATTGTCAGTTTTTTGTTCAACAATACAGGTAAAAATTCCATGTTAACAGCCGTGTAAAAGTGGTTGACTATAAAATTTAATAACTACACACAATACTTGGCAATCGTTTTTGTAGAACAAGTTCGCTTATAAGGAAATACAGTAAAACCTCCCTTAGCGGACACCTCCCTTAGACATTATTACTTCCTTTAGACGGACAGATTTAACGATACTTTTCAATGTAATAGACTTCCTTGACACACTCCCTTGAACGGATTTGCACTCAATTAGACGGACGCACAGGGTCGGTTCTGGGTATTCGGCCGCCTTCGTGCCATCCACTTTTGGCCGCCCCTATAAACCCTTTTTCTAAGTCTGGTGTTACTTGGTGAGGGGCGCCTGTGCCGCCCCTCTTGTACCGCCGCCTTCGTCCATGCACGCTCTGCACGCCCGCCAGAACCGGGCCTGCGGACGCATATGTTACTCCATCCTCCCTTGAGCGGACTATAACTTGATTTCAAATCGAAAGATGGTACTTTCCCCAAGGATCAGGAGTCTGCTTGTCTACATTTAATAAACATGGTTGCGACATTATTAACCGTTCATGTGTATATTCCTGTTTAAGTACGAGTTGTTGTACTGAAGTATTGAAAATTTTTGCAGCAAATAAAAAATGACCCAGAAGGGCTAAACGTGTTATTTAGTTTTCAATGTCTGTGGGAAAGAGACAAACACCCATCCCAGATTTTTTAGGTTCCGTACCTCAAAAAATGAAACGGAACCTATTGAGTTGACTTGTGAGTCTGTCCGTCCGTCCCAGGCCTGTAACTTCTAAACGGTTTGACATATCAAGTTGATTTGGCTCGAAGGTAGCGAGTGAAGACGCGCGCTTAGTTCCGAAGTCATATTAAAAATTCGCTGAAAATTGTGCCGCCGGTGGGGGGAAAAATAACGATGAAGAAAATTTTTTCTATTTTTATATGGCAAGTGATACATCGTTGAAAAGATCTTGTCATGTAGATTTCAAATATAATTTTTAATAGTTTCGTCCACTAAAGGAAAATGACTTTTCTGACCACTTTTAATTTTTTTGTCTGTTCACTCGCTAGGGCAGACACCCCTCTTGGGCGGACAAAATTTTTACGACGGTTGCTGTCCATCTAAGGGCGGTTCCACTGTATATACTTTTTGTGTTGTTTATAACTAGATTTTATCTTGATATGTGACTACATAATAAAAAATGTTCTAATTATCAAAATTTCTGTAATTTTTGTGAATTCTTAACGATTTCTATGGTTTAATTTAATTTTTTTGTTCATTTTATCTTAACCTTTTCTTTACCCCATTTAACTATCTTTTGTTGTCGAGGACCCCCAAGATTCAACTCAAGATTTAAAACTCTAAAGTGCATCAAATATTTCAAAGCTGATAACTGATAACATTTCTTCAACTCTTCGCGGATCCCGTGTGAGGATATCGCGGCCACCCAGGGTCCGCAGCAATACATACAGAAATTTAAATATTCTTCTAAATCTGTCTTAAGGACATAATGGATTGTACGGGAAAAAGATAAACAAACAAACAAACAAATCAATGCCAATGATATTGCAAATACTGTAATTAAAATAATAAACTGTTCTGTGGACTTCTAAAACAATAAATCAGATAATATTTGAACAAAAGTTCAAAAAGGAAAAAAAATTAATTTCGCAAATTCACGTACCTACAGTATAATATGTAGTAAGTATCTCTCTGGCTGTTATTGTTATAAAACAACCATCTAGGCCATTCCCAGACTAAAGAGATTGCGTTCATATTATGCGTTCATTTATTTTCAGATTTTTGTCTTTTTATTATTATTACTGTTACTATTTTTTTTTCTGTTTAGAAGACAATACACAATATGTCCTATAATTTCAAAGTTTTGTGTTCTATTCTTTTTTCCGTCTCTCTTTCAGCTCGACCTTATTACGCAAACTAAATGTTCTGTTTATTTTATATTGTTAGTTAAATTGTGCAATAAGACTCTTATTTTTTCTAATAAATTTTATTAAAAATAAAGAATTCTGTACTAAACATTCGGATTTATTATTCAACTGTTTAAAGATTTTTCACATGCAGACACAATTGTTGTTATTTAGAAAAAGTAGAAAATAAAATTATTAACTTGCATGCTTGAAATTATCTTATTTATATTATAATTAGAAAGAAAATAAAAAAAATACGCATATTTCCGTGTAGTTTTAATATGTGAAAATTTTACTTTGTTACAATTTTCTTTTATTTGTGTTACACAATCATTGAATAGTGCCATTTAATACTACGTTATGTTTATATTGTTTAAAAAGTGATTATAATTTTGTACATTCGCACACACATACGGAAGTATGGGGACTTTTATAAAAATAAACAATATTATTTTGATTATTATTAAAAAAATACATGTGAGATTTTTTGTATTAATTTCACTTAATTAAAATCATCGTTCTTTCAATGTGATTATATGTATTACAGAGTATAAGTGACACGGAAGCTTGTTTGTTGTGAAAATTCGGCGTTTTCCTTTCATATGTGAAGAACAAATTAATTCTCAAAAATCACTGCATTGTTTGGATCGATAATTAACTTAATTGCAGTCTAGCGTTTTTCGGGACTAAAGTGTCTACTTTATTCTCTCGTTTCAGTGCCAAAAGTGTCACATTTACTCCCTACCGATTAAATAAGAGCAAAAATCTCTACGGAGATAAAGTAAATATAAATGCTCAGTCTCGGGATTGAATGATGCATTTTAGTCCCTAGTTATATAATAGGTATACTGTTTTACAATTACAAAATTTATAGTAGAGCCTCAATAATCCATTATTTTCGGAATCAAAACATGTTGCAACGATCATCTACCAATGGAGGTTTTTGATAAAAAAATTATGAATCGGGTTTCATAAATACAGATGTAGTTTCCTTATAAAGCATTGTATTGTCTATTAAGACGAAAAAATCAATCAGTCTCGTATAGAGACGTGTTCTTTTTTATTCACCATCACCTGTCACGACCACACTTCTCAAGGTTTAAACTTTTTCCTTTTATAAGAATTTAATAATCATAATAATAACGATTATGATAGTCATGATTGAAATGTGTTGTTTGGAGGATTGCTTCCCTGAGACTTGGGAATTATCGATTTTGAATAATATTAGTCCTCT
>JAZBHA010000164.1:18512-29058 GCA_037464855.1 Iselma pallidipennis | reverse complement strand
CAAGCAGAAATCAGAATTTACCATTAACAGCTTTTGCAGCTCTTTGTACTTGAATACTTCCACGTTTCAAAGTAGCAAATCCGGGTGCCATTTTTATTATATAACAACTCTTTTTAAATTTCACTAAACTGCATTATAATTTTAACCAACCTGTTAGTGGCAAAAGACAAATTGGAATAAATGTAGTTTAGTATAATTTAAGATGAGCTTGATAATATAATTGGAGTTGTTGATAGGAGTCGGCGTCCTATTATATTATACAGAGTGACTGTGAATTAGTGTTAAATCGTGAAACCACAGATAGGGCGTAGAAAATGGTACAGATTTTTATTATACAATGGGGAGTCGATATGGCCCCTTTTTCGAGAAAAAGGAATTGAAAATACGGCCAACAGTTTGAGAGCTGCTGGCATCGAGCAAACTTGCAAGACTTAAGGTCAAAACACATCACATAGGAGCGTATCAAACACGGAGCGTAGCGTGTCAGACCGTTTTAGATTCTCTTATGGACATGTGTAGTGGTGCGCTCATCAGCACGTATCGGCTCCGGACAGACATTTCCCATTACACACATGCATTCTTTTTTGTCGGTGTCGGTACGTACTTGATACGCTCCTATGTGATGTGTTTACTCCTTTAGATGCCGAAGGAATTTGCTTATTGATAAACAATTGTTGGTGTGTCGTGTGTCTTTGTGTTGACCATAGGGAACAGCATTTTGAATAATTTTTGCTAATTTTTAAGGTCGTTTGTTGTTGTGTTAGTGTATTTTCAATAAGTTGAAGAATTGTGTAGTTCAATGCCATGTTAATCCGAGACTTGTTGCTGATACTTGCATTCGTATCAGTGATTACCTTACGCTCGACAATAACATTACGCTAGGTTAGTAACTGTCCAGTGACCATCAAACAATGGTTACAATTTTGCTCCAAATTTTTGTTTCTCTTTGACCCCCTTAAAACACCCTTATTGTACTCTATTACCCATGGGGATGGTGAGGTTTAACTCTTTAACACTATTTCGCAGTCACCCTGTAGATCAACCTTCGCATTTATTATATGTACATAAGAGTATGGTTATAATGTTGAATAGAATAGGAGGCAATTTTATTAATCAAAAAATCATAGAAAATTATATGCCTCAAAATTACTAGGTATAAAAATTAATAGAGGTAATACCGATGGGACATCAGGTATATAATATACAGTTAAAATAAAGTATCATAGATGGCACCAAAGAGTGTTATAGCAGTTTTCTGTAATTATAGTCAAGATGTAATTGTTTAGATGGCGCTGTTTATAGTTTTTCCACAATCACCTGTTATCAGTGCGACTTCGTGGTGTTTTTAAGTGTTTTTGAATTTTAATTGTGTTTATTTCAGTTATGAATATGATAAGAAATATTTTGTGATTTATTTTGACCCGAATGACCTGATAAGGTAAGTGTGCATTTTTTTGTTTCAATAAAACGCCAACTTGATTCCAAATATAACGGATTTATTTATTTCAACATAACCTCACTTTTTTTTGAAATACAAACATTTAAAAATCCGGTACAATTTCACACATGTTGTTATTTGTGATAATAATAATAAATAGTGTTTTCCAACTTTTTGCCAAACAAATCGGTTGCGGATTATTTAAATTATTATTGTGAATATTTTTTAATTTATTAGTTTCAACAAATTTATTTGTTGTTAGTGGTGTTGGTTTTTTAACTTCTTGCTCTTCTTGTTTGATATATTTCTGTATTTCATCACGAAAATAATTTGCAACTAAATTCCATATAGCTACACTATACCAAAACATAATTGATACAAATAGAAATCCTTTAAATACAATTGCAAACATTATAATAATTGTTTTATATAATAGTAGATTTTTTCTAATGTTTCATTAATTCGTGGCCAAGATATTAACATAAATATTAATAATGTATTGGCTAATACGAATAATTTCAAATTATCAATACCCTGTTGGGATTGTATCCATTTGGAAAAACCTTGTTCCTCGTCTGAATCAGATGGGGGATTATTATCCTGGTTCTTCACTTGTTCGTCGTGTTGTATTGTTGGTTTTCTGTTTCTTGTAGTTGACTGTTTCAAGTTGGATGGAATATTCATGGTCTCTAAAAATATAATAATACAGGGTTTAGTTTGTAAATTTCAGCATTTTTTTTATAGTGAAGAACTTGGATAAATATTCATATAAGTAATATTGTATCAGAGCCGGCGCTAGAATACTCAGCGCCCCCCTGCGAAGCTTCAATTGGCGTCCCTCCCTTCCTCTTGTATAAATATATAGTAATGTTATTTCTGCAACGAGGGTTTGCATACTTTTGGAAATGTATGAAATTAAATATGAGCTACTTACTTAATTTTGTTGGCAATAATTTACAATTAGTTTTTCCTGCTTTTATAAGAGCGAAATTTGAAATTGGCACATCTTCAATTGGCCACAGACATCATTTTTTTATAGCAATCATGGCTAAATTTACTAAATTGTTGATCGTAAGGTCGTAGGTAATTTTTTATAATCTTTAGCTTAGAACGAGATCTTTCCCCAGTTGTTACGTAATAACTGACCAGGTTATCCAAAATTTTGGAATAACCATATTTTTTAAGAATTTAGTTTGTTTATATGGGTAGCGGTATACGTAGAAGAATGAATAAAACATTCTTCATAAGTTACCTAAAAAGTTTTCATAATTTCTTGAAATTCGGCATTTCCTTCCTAAGGGGCCTCTGTACATCGCACACAGGTACAGCTCTGTTGGCGCCCCTAAACCGCGGCGCCCCCTGCATCGCTTACCAAACTTACCGTGTTACGCCGGCCCTGATTGTATAATAAAACCTCGTTAGTCCGGATTGTTTTAGAAACGTATATTGAATTACCCTTGGTTTTTCCTATTAAACCGTGTAATTTTGAGCAGGGTGCTGAAAATGATCTTGTAGGTTGAAACTGGTTCACTGGAAAACTTGACCTTTTCCTATTGGTTTTCTTTCGTTCACAGTTTATATCACGTAACAGAAACCTCTCCCTCGTAATCTTTAGTATATACTCCGGTTTTTTTGTTTAAATTCACTAAAACGAGATAAAACTTTCCTAAAATGTTTTGAAATTGATAGAAATGTTTGCTCGTCTCAAAGTGTCTGTAGAATTTTGTACCACTCCTAATTTTACGTCACCCAATAATTAATTTTCCAATTTGCATACAATTTATTATTGTCATATAGGTATAGTGTTTTATTTACTGAAAGAAATCAATTTAATTTGGGAGTGTCATACAACCGAACTACAGTATCTTCCTATCTCCCTATTCCCAATGGCTATCATAAGATGTTTCGAGTTACCGAAAATTTGATTTATTACAACTATTTTTCTGCATTATTGTTATCATCATAATGGTTATCATAATAAGTCTCTTTAGTTCTAAAACAGTCCCTCTCTAGTTTGAATGTTGAAGGAGAGTTTAGTCTCATTAATTATGGTTTGCTAACATTCTCTGGTGACGATGATGACGATGACGACGACGATGGCGACGTACTTTGATTGCATTGTCGAAACGCAAAACTTTACCAAAACTCTAATTTGTAAGTTTGTTTCTATACGTCGACGACACCACCACCATCATTAACCAACCACCACTATGTTAGCCAAACAAAGATTGAGTGACTTTGCTAAATCATGAGAATTTTACTAAGATGTTGAATGGATGGGGTAGGTAGGTATATGCTTTTCAGTTATTTTAATCGTATGGAATAATTTGAATAATGATGTAAACATAGACATGAAAAACATACAAAAAATGCACAAGTTTTCTGTTTGAAAATTATCATATGGAGGGTTGTGGAAAATAATTCCAATTTAAAACAAAATACCTCATTGGTCCACTTGATATATGTATCTACATAATATTTTTTATGATACCGATTTACATTTATAATCGTATGAGCATAATTTATTTTTCTACATACATGTATTTGTAATTTTGTTAGATGATGATACAAATTGTGACGTAATTTCCATAAAATTTACAATATTTCGATATTTTTAGACTAAAATTTAATCGAGAATTTTCTATTTGGTGAAATTTCATGTTTTAATTTTACATTTTACAGACCTTTTTTTGTATATATCTGGTATTGTATTCACGTTTTTGATTCGGCTTTGTTTTTTAAAGAGGGAGGAAAGTACATGACAGGCGTTTTACTTACCGTATTGTTTTTCTTTTTCAATATTTCCATTCTTTATAATTTAGAAATTTCACCAGCGAACAATACAACAAATCAGTCTGTTTCTGTCACTTTTGTTGGATTTAGAATATTGCTTTGTTGATTCAGTATGTGTACCCGTTAACGTATAAGTAGTACGTACATATGTATCTCAAAACGTGAAGAGGTCTGTTTCTGAACGACGAATGAGCAGGAACTAGAAACTAGATTGGCGATGTTGTTGAATCTAAAACCCATATATACGTCTAATTCCCAATATACGGTTATACGTATAGATTTGTTAGTTTCTATTACACACACACACACACATGATCATGAAATTCTAATACTATTAGGTATAAATACATTTAGTACTTATCGTTAGAGGAATCCTCATAATCCTATTTTTAAGGATTCATGCATAGTACACATATTAGAAAAACTGGGTTAGTTGGTCAAAATTTTCTGTAAAATACAAATATCATCTCTATTCTAATATATAATTTTGCACAATTGTAAAAGACAGCCATAATTTGTATTTGCAAACTTTACGCTATGTATGCACCATCTATTGTTCCAATTCTCTCTCTATTAATTGAATTTGAATCAAATTTATTACGTACAATCAATGACCTAGTGTCATTGTTCATAAATTTATATCCGATACGACATATTGGAATTTTGTCGACGAAATCAATTTATTACATTTTAAAAGTGAATTTTGTTCGTATTCACAGTACAATAAAATTTAATGTGAAACATGTCAGAAACTTTTTGTAACAAAGAGAAAAAAAAAACACCACCACAGTTCCCTAAAAGTTGCTTAACCTGTCTAAAATTAAACAGCTGACTTCCATTTATGATTTATTGCTTGAATCAATCAAGCATTATTAATCGAGTAACTAACTTATGTTCCTTTTACTACGTAGTATACGACAGGGGTGGGCAAAAGCAAAAGTCTTATGAATCGTTTTGTTGTATACGAACTACTAATTTAATGAAATATTTCTAGTATCTTTAAAATCGTATTTGAAATTACAAACTAAGGATCCAGTCCTTAGAATATAATTAACTTATTTACATTAAAATTAACGTGTATATGTCGTAGGCATAATGTAATATTTGCCTAGGCATTTTATAAAAAGCCGGCAAAACGAGCAAGTTCTGGCTTTCTTGTGTTTTGATTAGACAAAATAATAAAATGCCGGCAGAACGTAAGCCAGAACACATATTTCGTTGTGCCTGATTATTTTTAGGCATTTTACAATTTGCCTAATACAAAATAGTCAAAACACGCGAACTAATTGAATGCACAACTTAAAGCTCGTTGTTCACGCCAATAAAATTTACGTGAACTGATTGAACGCGCAAATTTTTATCATTTACATGAGTGCCTGACAATAATTTGTAGAAAATACGTAAACAGATCTTTTCCTAAAGCATAACCTTTACCTTTGCAAAACATTGTTGCAGTGAGTGGGATATTGGACCCTCTAAGGAAAAATCGATGTAAAATAGTAATTTAATCGGTTCCAGCCCAAAAAAATAATAAGTGAGCATCCTTCCGTTGTAATCTATGAATGAGTTCATCAAGATAGACTGGAATCTTTATCGGTTCGTTATATAAAATGTTTTCAAAATAGCCTCATTGATCCAATTTAGGTGACAGGTATCTTAATTTGGACCCTACGTTTTCTAAATTGAACCAGGTCTACAAAAATAATCAATCGCTCTCAGATTGGCAATTTACACACTCATAATAATCGTGAAGCCCATCAACACACCTTAAATGGACCCATTTTTTACAGAGAAATGCTTTGAATCCACTCTTCTCCTTGGAATGACATGGAGGAAGGAGTGGGCATTTGATTTTACGCAGTTCAATTTAAGGACAATGCGGTGCTTCGATTAAGGAAACTAACTCAACTTTTACGTTCCAGTGTTCAAAACGAAAACTACTACAAATAACCAAAAAGCGTTGTTACTAAATACTTAGCAATGAATTTCTTAAAAATCCTCCTTTTAACGTTATCAACTGGTTATTGTCATCGAAAATTACCTACAGGTCCCAATGTGATTATAATAAGCGTCAACTACTGTATTTTATTTGTATCTTGTAGTACATATTTTCACATACAACTGATGTAAATGAGTTAATTCATTTCCCCTCATGTCAGTTTACATTTTGATTGGGCAATATTGGACAGCTTCAAGTTGACTGCATTTTGTTATTTGAATAGTCAAAACCCAAGAAAGCCATAAACTTACTCGTTTTGCCGGCTTTTGTAAAAAAGCCTAATATTACATTATGCCTACGACATATACACTACAGCGCACTATGCTCAGCTTTTTTTTCGACACTACACTAACTCAAAGGGCTTCCTTCTCTTGAGTCTTCTTACTAGATCAGTGTTGTCGAGAAGCTGGATTGCCTCGACATTCACGTGTTGGTGTAGTCTTTCTTCATGATGTCTGGCAAATTTGGTGATCATCTGGTTAACAGTGTCCATTTTCAAGTCCCGATGGAGGTCACTATTTCTGAAGTACCAGGAGCATTGACTATACTCCTTAGTACTTTGTTTTGGAATCGTTGGATTATAAGGATGTTGCTTTGACTAGCACATCCCTAAAGTTGGATGTCGTATGTCCACACTGGTTTTAGTATTTGTTTGTATAACAAAATTTTATTGTATTTTGACAGAGAGGAGTTTCTACCAAGCAACCAATACATTTTTCTGAATTTTATGTTGAGTGCTTCACGTTTCTTTTTGACATGGACTTTCCAGCGCAGTCTCGCGTCTAGCGTAATGCCCAGGTATTTTGCTGAGTTAGCATAAGGAATCTGAGTATTATTTATTCTAATGGGTATATGGTGGTTATTTTCATTATATAGTAAAGTTGACATGAACCGATTTACTCTCGTCTAATTTAATTCGCCAATGTTTGGTCCAGTTATTAATTTGATTAATTGATATTTGTAGATTTCTAACAGCCTCTTCATGGGTTTTCCGTACAGCCATAATAGCAGTGTCATTTGCAAAGGTGACAACTGTTTCATGATCTAGCTCAGGTATGTCACTAGTGTACCTACTTATAATAAGTATAAGACTGGCCCTAATACATTTCCTTATGGTACATCCGCTTTAATTTTTTTAATTTCAGAACACTTTTCTTCCTGCTTTATTCTAAAACATCTTTCTATTATATTTATAAGAGTCTAATAGTTGTGAGTAATGTTTTGGCAGTAATAGGTTCATGTTGTGTTTGAGTCCTTCATGCCAAACATTATCAAAAGCCTGTGCTACGTCGAGTAAGACAGTGGAGCAGACTTTTCTTTCTTCTAAGGATTTTTCGACGATATGAGTGACTTTCTCTAAAGCCAAGTTGATGTGATGGAATTACATCCCTTTCTTCTATGATGGGTTTTAATCTTTTTAACAGTATTTTTTCTAATAGTTTCGAGATTACAGTCGATAGGGATATCGGCCTAGATGATGAAACTTCATGAGGTAGTTTTCCGGGTTTTGAGATCATAGTGACCTTTGAAACTTTCCACATCCAGGGAACGTGCCTTAGTCTAAATGAGGCATTAAATAGATAGGTAAGTTTTACTATAGCTTTCCTTGGGAGTTGTTTCAAAACTTCTCCAGTAATGAGATCAAACCCGGGAGCTTTCTTAGGGTTTATGTTTTCTTTTATTTCTATGGCTATTGCTTTTGGGGACGTAATCATAATCTCCCTTTCATCTTGGATAGGGTTATCTCCTACTATTAATTCTTCTCCTTCATTGGGTAAGAATGAGTTTTCTAAATGTTCGGTAAATCTACTATTGTATGTTGCTCCTTGCCCATTTTCCATCTGCATTTTTTATTGGAGGATTGTGTAGGATGGGTATTTTTAATCGTTTAGTTGCCTTCCAGAGTGAGTATTATTGTTATTTGTCAATTTACTCAGGTAGGAACTAATTGATTCGTTTTCGATTTAGTTACATTTTTTAACCGATCCGCGTTTACCTGTAAAAATTTGTATCAGGCCCTATGGAAAAAGAAATTGCCCACCCCCGGTATAATATAGGTGTATTGCCAATACATGTACCTATAGATAAAAGAGGGTAGTTTTCGCCATCACTCTTTAAAATTTACCACCTACGTGAAGAATTTCTGTAAGAACGAAAGAAAAGCTTGAAATGATTTTAATGGAAATGAAATTAAATTCTAATGCTTTTATAATATTTTGTATGGTAGAGAAATCGACTTTTATACATTTAATGATAACATAAACATCTGCTTTTGTGAAAATATCTCTGTTTTTCGTTCTCTTTTCAACAAGGAAATTATATTGGAAGGCGTATAGAATACTTATTTTTGGAATGAAATCACGATTTATAGTAAAATCTTCAGAGATAATTACTTTAAAGCGAAAGAGAAATGATGGGCGGCAGTAGAGAAGGAAGTAAAAAGCATATTTTGGATGATTTAATCTAAAAAAAGGACGTGCATAAAATTTTAAATAAAATCTTACACAGTTTTAGTAAACAAAATAATTAATAAAATATCTTTACTTGTTATTTGTTAGTGTTATCATCAATTTTCCTAATATACGCAAAGGTAGAATCCATCCATCCAATACTGCTGATGGTCGTAGTCACGAAATGAACATCAGTTAGTAATAATGATGATGAGTGACGTAGTAACAAGGATCTCTAATCTAATTAATATCCAAAACTGATTTAATGGAGGTGCCATTTGTCGCACGGAAGCTTTAAGCTTAAAAGTAAAGCACTAGGAAGTAATATGAAAGGGAGAGGGACCATAGAATACTATCAGAACGAGGTAAATTTCTCATAATTGTGTGTGAGATATGGTTTCACACATAATTCGCTACGAAATTGATTGATTTTTACTATAATTAATGAGATACGAAAATGAAAATTACAAAATGAACAAAAAATAATAATTCGATTTTAACTGAAACTAATCCACTCACATACATATTTACGTAATGAAAGCAGTACAAAGGAGGTAGTAACGTAATTTCCTATAAAATTCATAATTCAATAGGAAATGCACTTTAACACTATTCTTGTCTTGCCGTATGTACCTACATGTTGTCGAGTAAAATTCTTGAATAATGTATTTTCTCGAGAATACTGCACCTAGTTTCATTTTTCAGTATGGCAGTTTTCGGTAGTAGAAAAAAAACTGATCTAATTATATCTTTAACAGCTAACACAGACAAAATATCAAGGATTGGCAAGGTTTTATCACCCTATTTCCAGATATTCCTCTCCGTTTCTCTCTCCGTTTTCTCTCTTCTTCCTTTCAATCTTTTATTACTATAATAATCGAGTTATGAGGATGAATTGTTTCAATCTACATAGTCGTTATCAAATACATTTAATGCAGCAGCAGGAGGATCAAAATAGAGAGCTTAGAAATTTAGTAATATTCCAATAGGAATTCATCTACGTACGTATTAATACTTATCATCTTATCCCAAATCTATTATTTCCTTTTAAAAGATAAAAGTTTAATGCCGGATAGAAATCATTGAAACGTGTATAAATTCTGAACTAAATCAATCACTCGCATTTTATTGATAACAATAATATCCTCCTTATTGTTGTGTGGTTAGTTTGGTGAGATTTCTGTAAGGGGAAAAAATGGAATTTTTCATGTGAAAAAAAAATATTGCCTCATTGAAAATTGTTCTCTTTTTCCCCATCGATCGACAGAAGGATAACACAAACTGAAAAGTATTAACAGATTGCATTTCGTTAATATCTTTATAGATGAAAAACGGTATGGAATCATCGTACAAATTACTTAAATTAACTGGGGCACAACCAATTTCGAATGATTTTTCACTTTATTTTTTAAAATGTCGACATTCGTTGGTACTTGTATTTGTGTGTGGGTGTGTGTGTATACTTATGTGTGTGTGTGGTATGCTAAAAAGAGCTCAACCACTTTAGCAGACGTGCTCTGAATTAAATTAATTATACACGGAAACGACCATCAGTATGGAAAGAATTAAGTATTCCTCCTCTACCATAGTGTTTTTGTATTTTGTAGAAAAAACGAGAAACGTTAATTAGATGTTTGGTTTTCTGTACAATCTTCGGAACAACATTAGTGGTTATTTAATAGAGCGAAAGTCGTTATCATACAAATTAAGTTCAACGAGGAGAGCAACGGTGAGAGGAAGAAAAATTGCGACAAACTTGAAAACAGAATACGAATACCATTTCTATTTACTACTTAACTTTTGAAAAATCATTAATTTACATTTGAAAAGAGTAGAGAGTTAATAAAACCTTTGGGATATTTTTGT
>JAZBHA010000164.1:0-18411 GCA_037464855.1 Iselma pallidipennis | reverse complement strand
TAAAAGATTTTATCAATTTTAAGGCCAATAATTCGAGGGTTTAATTAATTATTGGATTTAGTTGAATATGACATGAATAGATGTGCCTAATTAATGTTGTGTTGATGTAATAATTGTATGTCAAAATTTTGCCTAATAATGCAGTTGCATATATGAAATTTTAGATTAACTATTAGTAAATAGCAATAATGATTGATAGAGAGATAGAATTTGTAGTCAAGTATCACTAGATAGGTACTAACTGAGGAATTTATTCAATTTGCAAGCAATATCCGTATTTGACGGATATTGCTTGCAAATCTGTGCTGTTGAATACGTATGTATTGGATGTTATGGATGTGATTGCAACGAAACAAATTTGTATTCAAAACTGTATCTATACCTACGTGATTCAGTTGAAAATTGTGCCCAAAAAATATTCGATTTCCCACTATGAAGATTCTTCTCATTTTTGTGTTTCTTCCACACACATTTTCTTCAACATGGCTTTTGAGACTGATCTAATGTTGACATTGTTATACCTATAAGATCAAAAAAAATCGAGAATCTACATTTAAAAAGCAAATATTCTTCAATTTATAAGGTTCAATAAAAGCTTTCTTGTTTGTATTAAACTCAACTTTTCGAATATAACTAACGGCATTTTCTTTATACCTATGTACTTGTGCGATTTACACTGTGTAACAACCAACAAAATTTCGTAGAACATCTTTGAACGTGTTCAAGTACCTACAACATTTTCGAAGATACGACGAGAACGAACATCCACCTTTTATGTCGTCGGCCATCATCATTGTAATTAAAAGGATCTAAATGAATTGAGTATAATTAACGAACAATACCAACTAAATTCAAATTCTGATAATTGCCCTCTTACAAAATTGTTGTTTGTTGTCTTTTAACTGAATAGGAAAGTTTAATTGGGCTCTTTTAATAGTGCATGTAGTTTTTTTTATGTGTACCTACCTACATACACGTATATACATATATTTCTGTTTTATTGTTGACTTGAACAATATGATAAAATTCCGGTGATGAATAACTTGTGTAATTAAAAAGTCTAGTTGAATAGCTGGAAATAAGCATCCCTGTAGAGTAGTGTGGAAGCATAATAATATAGAACACAATACCACTTGACGAATGTTCACTTTTCTCTCTCTCTCTCTTTTTCTAATAAGAAGTGTCATCAAATACTACTGGCTATATAAAATAAAGCTTTTTGATGAACGTTCTGTCCGTGAAGATGTTTTTCACGTAAACGGCAAAATTCATTAAGTTTCTTAGAATTTTTCTTCCTCTGTTGTTTCATGAGATTTCCTGTGTTTGAAAAAAATAGGGAGAAAAACCTACGAAATTTATAAATACTGATGGAAAATTTTTATATTTTAATGTTTTGCAGGGAATATTGATCCGAGAGAAAACTGAAACTTTTTATTTTATTTCAACATATAGGATGGTTTTCTTTACAAATGGGCTTTTCAATTTGCGAAGATTAAAATTCGCATACATAGGTTGAATAAAAGTCTATAGTTTACGCTTAATGGACTCAATCTAAAGTTTTTACATTCTATATAACAGACTCTGTTTCATACTGTTTTCAGAATAGAATCATTCAAGTATTGTTATTCAGAAATGAAATAAAAGATTTGTTCAACGGATTTCTATTCAAAAACAAAAATATATTTGTAAGAAAAGTTTCACTTTTAATGCCAAAATTGAATTTTGTATAAAATTAAAAAACGAGATGAGTTTTTACATTTTTTGTAAATAGGATTTTTTGTTTTGAAAATTTTCAATTACTGAAAAAAATTAAGGATAATTAATTGCATCGTAATGGATAAATTCAAGCAACGTTTTCTTATAAAATTGGATTTTCATTATAAATCTTTCTAGACATTGTTTTATTTGTAGACATTAATTTTATACAATGAGTTATATTACAATAAAGGATATCTAGTCTAAATTCAGAATTTTAACAGAGAAGTGGTGTTCAATTTATTTTGTCTACATTGAAACTATATTTGAATATATAATATGGTATCGATTAATTGTCAAAATATTCGTTATTCTCGATCAAATTTATTTAAATCCTCGATTCAATATTCACTTCTGTTTCTTCGTGTTTATATTAAAAAAAAAGAATAAGGATTTATGTAGATTGTATTATCCTTTAAATACATAAAAGTTTTGGCTGTTAATTAAACCATATCCCGCGAATATTACGTATATGTAGGTACGTCAGTGTATAATTACTTCTGAAGATTGAAACTAAAATAATAGTGGGGCTTTACGGGTTGGATAGATGATCCTGGATTATACTTACTTTTCTTCACCGCAATATATGATAGATACTTTTTTTTCTTTTTACCGAGATATAAATTTATGGCTGATCAAAATGCAGAAAGTTTTAAACGATAATACGGAAATCAACAGGAAAAGAATGAAAATTTTAATACGTTTTGAGAATTCTTCCGCAATGCTAAATAATACGAATTGTTTTCTAACAAAGTCTCCTCTTTTGTTATATCAGATTTACTGGCATGTATTATAGTCCCATGTCAGTAGAAAGTCCACAAGGAACTCTATATCTTTCTTCTATACTTCTTGTGTGTGTTTTTTCCCGTTTTTATTTCTATTCAGATATACTGGAAACCTATTTATGTCGTCTCGTATTTGTCTTTACTCGTTTCTTTTCCCTCGAAGTTATAAACTTTCACCACCGTTTTCACCCCTAAAGCCTGCCTTCCTGTATTTTAGAAGGTAGGATTTGAGTAGTTGAGTTGACGAGGAAACTTTTTATAAACTTTGTTGAATTATTTTTGTTATAAAACAACCGTGCCGTTATTTTTATCATTATTTAGTTTGATCAGTATTACGTGATTATATGTATATATTTTTTTGAATATGTATAGATATGTTTACCTTATACATATTTTAATATTTTGATAGTTGAAATTTCCTCCATTTTCTGATTCTGAAAACGAGACAACGAGTTTCATGGAAATTCTTGATAGCCCACTTTACATAATTGTGCTATGATAAAAATGGGTTTATAGCTAGTTAACTGCTTCACTGTTTGACGGCGGCGGTTATGTTGGTGACGGTAGAAGTGATGCTACGAAAATGGATTGTTAAAGGACCTATTGTCCTGTTGATTCTTTCTTCATATAACTGAAAATAGAAAACTTGACTTTTCCTCTCTACTAAACTGCATCCACATTAGATATTCATATCAGTATACATAGATATTTAAAATTATTTATACTACAATATATTTTTGGATACATCTAGACATTTAGAGGGTCGGCGTTGCCCCCTGTAAAACCTCATTTGACGCTCCATCCTCTACTTAAATACCCTATAGCCTATAGTTTTCTTACGTTATTTCTAGAGACGCTCCCATTTTTTGTATTCTTTTTGTTAATGGACACATGGACACCCCTAGTATGTTGACGTCGCGACACATCGGCACCCCCTCACTGCCTTACTTACTTTGTTTACCGTGCTACTTCTGCTCTATATGTACGTATACCTACATAAACATAAATAAATTTATTGGAGTTTTGGGGTAGTTCCGGAGATAAATTCAACGATGTTTTGGAAAGTGCGCGTCATTAGAAAAACGATCCTTTTGATGATAATGATGATGATGATGATGACGATGATGGAGGTTGAGTTAAATTTACCAGAAGTGGTGTGGTGGTTTGGCACGTTCCGGAAAAAGTAAGATGATAAATCATTTTTTCAACGTATACTTATACACATGGAAAAAGCGACGAAAATAGGTTCATTTTACGGGTTTATATGTGACTTACGTGACCTACTCCCAAGAGTGTTGTCTGAAATTGCTAGTCGTTTATCTTCTAATTACACATTCTATATGTAACAGATTTTATTTTTTAATGTTTTTACAAAACGGAGCATTTTTCTTTTAATTGAAAACCAATTAGTGTCACGTAGCATTTGGCAAACAATAGAAAATCTGTAATATTGATTTTGTAATAAATTTAATATAGCGAGCAGAATGTGGTACAGGAAAAAAACGGCGTTGTATGGAATTGTAAATCGATGAACAGAATCATTTCCCTTGATGACTCTTTAATTCTCTATTGACATAACACGTCAACAAGGCTTTAACCAATGAAATTAATAACCATTTAAAATAAATTTATGGACTAGATAGATAGATGCACAATGGTGTCATCTGTTGCTACAACCATCACCAAAATAGCTTTTATCAATATTATTTGTTGAATTGTCCTGTTCTCTCTTGAATGCGTGTATGATTGAATCCTAAATTCTACATACATATTTACATATTGTAGGTACATATGTTGGTATAACACAAAACAGAAGGAAGGATTACGTAAAATATAATTGATGCATTTTGAAAATTTCATCCAATGTAGCAATGTAGCTATTTCCCATACGATGGGAATAGTGTTCAATGTATGTGAACCTGTAAATAAGTGATGAAAGGTGGGCTGAAAAATGTCGAATATCATGATGCTCTCAGCCTAACAAGAACCTTTCCGAAGACCCTTGTTATATATTTTCAAAAGGAAACGCAAGAGGAAATACTATTTGCCTATAAAAGTTGTTACCATTTTGATGACACATTTGTATTCTACTATGCCTCTAAAAAAATAAAATAGAAAATAAAAGTAAAAACTTTTCCACATGTTCAATTTTAGAATGTTTTACTGGCTTTAGTTTCGAACTTTATAAAAAAAAACTTAACCAACAACTACTTAAAATCTTCTATAAGGAAGTTTAATGTTTTGTACGTTCTTCTAGAAAAAATTATGTTTTTATTGCAAAAGTTTCAAGTAGTTGTAATCTGATAAAAAAAGGTACATAACAAAAATAATTGTGTCTCTTATGGGTAATTTGTTTCTCAATAAAAAATCTGGGAAAATCTATTGCAATCCACCTACATAATAAGATTTCGTTAATCATTAAATCATTTTACCATTTATGGTTGGAAGAACGGAAACTAAAACGTCTCCTATTTCCTACAGAACGAATGAATGCCTACTTAAAATCGAGTTATTACCGAAACAGGATAAGTAAAGATGATGTTAAATCACTGACGACACATACACACAGCCGTTAGATAGAATTCAATTATTATTGAGTTTTTCATTTCCTTTTCAATATTTCCCATTTTTAAAATTGATAAATTCTCGATTTTTCCACTATAATTTATAATATTTGCCATAGTTCATTGTGTTTTCCAAGAGATGTGTGAGAATTAATGCTAGCCCGTTCATCGTTGACGGTATATGGTGGCGGTGGCGGCACATATGGGGTATAGTGTTGGCGACAGATCCCTGTACATAGATTATACTGAGATTTTTTCTACTTCATCTCTAGTGTTATTTTTTTTTTGTCAATGTTTTTTCCTTTTTGTTCGTTCATTTTCCAGATTTAAATTTGTAGGGATTTCGTAAAGTACCTATATCTGTTTTATTTTTTTCAATTTTTCCTCCGCATTTATAAAAGCTATCAAGGAAATATAAAAGCTATTATGCATCATTGACTTCAACTTGCCTGCAGAAACTTTATCACTTCTGGAAAACATTGAATGATAAATTATTGGATTACCTACTTTTTAAATTTAAATTAATTTAATCTTGTTTTGCTTTGTTAAAACTGTTAGGTAGTTGTGTAATTTTCTTTGTCTTAATGATTTTAGATTTTTCTTGTTTACCAAGGTGCTTTTCTTCCGCTTTCATCTAAAAGTAGTACATAGACGTGTTTTGAATAAATTTTCTTGTATAAATACATATTAAATAATCAAGAAATTTGACGAAATATTTTTTTTCAAATTTAATTAACTTATTAAGAAAGATACTCCGTTATAATTCATGCTCCATATATTTCCTTCTTTTTTGTTGTTCTTAGTACTGAAAATATCTATATAGAATTTCATAGATTTAAAAATATTATTTACCCTTTTACGATTGTGTCTTGTTCTACCGTTATTACAAAAAAACTATCAGAAAAGTCCAGTGTGTTTATTCAATCCGGTTTCGATTTTCCCCTAGAGATCTTTGCGAAATGGATGAGAAAGCTGTCGATTTCACTAGAGAATGCTTTCTGGAAACACAAGAAACCACAAAAAAAAAACAATTCAACTCGAATTAATTCTCCCCCAGTCCCCCTCCAAAAAAATTATTAAATGCGAAATAAGTGCTTCTGGTTTTATATCAATATTTTTTAGGTATATGTTGTGTGTGTGTGTGTGTGTGGGTGTGGATAATAGATTCATTTTTTTCCTTGCGTATCTGTGAGGATTCTGAATTGTGAGTATCCTTTCAAATCATATTGTTATGATTGTTGAAATGGAATTGGAGCAAAAGCTGTCTCTGTTTTGTAAAGGAAATCGAAATGATATAGTTTAGAATACCCATCATTGTCAAGTTGGTCCAGTAAGAGAAGTAATAGCAATCGGGGGGCAGCAACAGTAACAGCATATGATGTATATTTCGAACACTGTAGGCGGGGGCGGTTTAAGTTCACCACCATTACCACCACCACCACCATCATCACCGCCTCCACTTAGAGATCAGTCTCTTTCTAGCTGCGTTACTATACAGACGCGTTATCAAAGTTCCGGTTTCCGGTTTATACGAAATATTGAAAAATATCATATATGTATATAACAAAACATGCAGAAACTATATATTTGAATAAAAATTATTTAATTATAGGGTGTATAAGTGTGGAATTTAGATTTAAAATATCTTTTTTTTTAAATAAACTTTGAGGTAAAGTATTTTTTGATACTACCTTAGGTGGTTGGTGGTGATTTCCTTGTTTTTTTTTTTAATTGTAAAACATTTAATCCAATGTACCAGTTGTTCTGACGGATTCGTAATTGGTTTTGGGTACATTTCCTTGACAAATTGTTATTTGTTATACTTCGTCTTCCTCTACCTTGACAAGTGTTCTTTTTCAATCCCGCTTCTTTTCTTGTCAAGTGCGCCCACCTGTGTATATGTGTATATGACACAAGGATTCAAATTACATGACGGCTTTTCACCTAAATTGGCGATGTTTTTTTGTCGTTGTTTGAGAAGAAACGAAAAATAGATCAATTTGTCGATATCAAAAGAGCAACAACAAAAAATTGTCAACTTGTCTTCATAATTAGTTAAATGATAAAAACGTTTATCTTCAGTATTTTGGAAGAGGGTGATAATGTTGGCGTTATCTAAACTCTACCTTTCGTTTCTCCCTTTGGTTCTTTATTCAATTATAGAAGCCCTTCTATAATTACTGTACGCAGCTATTCGCCATAGGAATTTAATAATAATAATAATATAAACTTGAATTCCTTCGTTGTTGGAAAATTGATTTTTAATATTTGTGAAGATGGATCAAATCCGTGAGATATATTTACATATATACGAGTACATATGTATAATTTAGTTTATATAATCGTTTTCATTAAATCAGCAAAGAAATTCTGGAACATTTTTAACAATTAAGGTGCGTTAGTCTATGTTTCCAGACTATAACACACCTGAGTCTCCTTCTGGATAAATTACACCATAAAAGTACATATAATTTGTTTTAGTATGAGATCGTTATTGTTTTAATGTCTTCTTTTCTACATAGATTAAATTTTAATTAATGAAAAGCATTTAACTTATTTAATTAATCATTGGAATTTGTGTTTTATATTTGGTCAGACTAAAAATTTCAAGATTGTATTCATCTAAAATATAAATTTAAAAAAAAAAGTTAATTGAGCGAACTTAATTTCACATCTTTGGAAATAAAATTTATTGAATAAACCTCCATATAACGCCAACTTGACATTTATTTATGAACAAGTAAAATCGTAGTCACTATGAATAATGATAGTCTCTCTCTTTCATTATAATACTGAAAAATTTTATAAAAGCTTAACAAATTTCTTTAAAAGCTTTCATAGGGAAAGCAACAAGGTAATGGGAGTTGAAAAATACGTATATACCTCCCTATTTCTTTCCTTTCAATAAACCACTTTTTTTAATTATTTCATTAAATTGAATGTCTTTAGCAAAAAAAAAGTCTTGGAATGTTAACAAAATTTTCTAAATGCCAGTTTTAGGTACAATTTAACCAAGCGGTAAAGATATGTTGTAGCAGAAATGTAGTCTGTGTGGAATTCACATTTTCTGCTATTAAAATTACCTACCTCCACTGGAATCTCTGTAATGTATGAACTGAATATAAAATATGCATTCTATGTAATTTTCGTTTAATTTCTTATAATAGAATTGAAACAGAGTTGGTAGTTCTGAAATCATTTTAATTACGAACATCAAATAATATTCTCTTTTTAGGTGATAGTAACGCTATCACCTAATGGGGAACTTTGATTAATAGTGACCAGTATTTTCAAACATCAACATATGTAAATAGGAATACAGAATTTGAACTTTTCCCCCTTTGAAATTTTAGATTATCGACATACTTTGTTAGAGACTTGAGGAAAAACGGGAAAAGGGATTAATTGGTTGAAATATTGAGAAAGCACGTCTTGACGTGATTAAAGATTAATACAAGTAATATTATCAAATTTGATAGGTGTGGAACAGGATACACGTATCGTTGGTATTAAATTGAACCGATTTTCTTCGTTAGTTTGAATTCGCCCCCCCCCCCCCACTAACCCGAAGCATCAGGAATTTTCATTTTGAAAATGTCACGAATGAATGTCGTTTGCGAGCATTCAGACAGTATGAATCTTTTGCAATAATGTCACTACGACACTATCAACACTTTAGGACTTAAATATTTGGCTTTCCTAGCTTGTCAATATTACGGGCGTATGTCAATAATGGTCATATTACAGTTTGCTGTTTTTTTCGGTCAGGATTTTTATGATCTACCTACTAGAAATTAGAAGAAACACGTGAAACAAGTCAGTTTGTACGTTCATATGTTGTTCTACATTATTTAAAAAGATATACAGTCATTATATAGGTATTATGTATATCATATTTTTTTTTTATAAGGACATCGCAAAGATTACGGCAAGAATCGCTCCTGTATTTTCAAATTTTTTAATCAAAAAGTATAAACCTCTAATTACAGCAATTGTTTATCAATCAAATGCACAAACAACTATACAAGAACAGTTAAACTTTGCACAAGTTATTGATGAGAATATACGTGGTGTAATCAATAAATGACGAGACAGCAGTCCTACCGCCGGAATGGTGGCGGGTATACGGTAATGCGTGTAGTTGTCAATTGCGTTAAGCCTTGCGACACATTCCACCAAAAATCATTTTGCTGTGTGCAGCCATATACTATGTTTTATAAACAAATTAGTTAACACGTGTTTGGTATTCTTTGCGATGCGCAAGAAATGCGAGTGGCTCGCAAACATCAAAGCCTGTTTAAAGTTGGGAAAACAGCGTTTTAGACCCTTGAAATACTTCGGAAAGTGTATAGTGACGGAACCATGAGTCGGCACCGATGTTATGAACAGTATTCAGCGTTTAAAAATGGTCGAAAGTCACTTGAGGATAATGATAGGCCGGGGCGCATCTGTACCATCACAACTGTCGAAAATGTCACTGAAATTCAAAGACTCATTCGTGAAAATGGACGACTAACTATCAGAGAAGGTTGTGACATCGTGGACTATCGTTTGAGGCAGTTCAATTCAGTTTAACGAACTGACTTCTCCACCATGACAACGCACCAGCACACTCATCAGGAGTCATCAGTTAAAACTCATGGCTTTTGGACATCCAAGAGCCTGACTGTCGTTCAATACCTTCCCTAATCACCAGATTTAGCTCCGTGTGACTTCCTCATAGTTCCAAAAATGAAGTTGAAGCTCACGGGGAAACGTTTTAAGATGGTGGAAACGATTCACGCTGAATCGCAGGTGGTTCTTGATCAGCTAACGGAAAACGATCTTTTTGGGGCCTTTGCAGCATGACAGAAACGCTGAATTCGCTGTACTAATGTAGGTGATGCGACCCACAATGTAATTAGTTAATGATAAAGGTGTTTTTGAAGCCAGTCTGGTTATTTATTGATCACTCCACATATCTAATATGATTTGAAAGTAATTTGGTGTTGATCAAGTTATACGAGAAATAGAACATCTTTAAACTTCTACTCGTGCTATCAAAATATTTAAATAACATATGTAGGTATAGTATAAGAACTTATGAGAACTTATAGAATAGAGGGGTCAGTGAGGTAATTACTACATTTTCGTAAAATTAGAACGTTGCCTGATTTATTGTCTTGTCGGTTTTGGTCCTGTCAAGTACCGGTGTTGTTGAGTTTGTTCGTTAAATCAGTTTTTCCTCAACCTTTTTTTACTTGTCGCAGAACTACCCCAATTATTACTATCACCACTACAATCACCACAACCACCACCACCACCACCACTGTCGCTACTTTTAACCGATTCGAATTTCCCACTACTTATGCACCTAATTTAAATGATTTTAATTGAAATTCAGTGATTAGGTATGTTGTTATACTATATTATGATTAATGCCTTTACTGGCGTATTTACAACATCATAGCTATTGATGTGATTGTGTGATGCGACTACTTACGTGGAACTCACTCATCATGTTCGATATCGTGTTCGTGTTCTTCTTGTTCCTGATAGGTGTTACTTGTCTTGTGTATTACCTACCAGGAAGACGACCCGAACCTGAAGATCGACCACTACAATGTTATGTTACTGTCACATCAGCTGATGTCCAACGATCACCAGTTGATCACGTCTAGAAAATGGTTAATATCAATCAGCAACTACACTTTGTTGGTATTTATATGATTATTTTTATGATCAATATTGTTTTTTTTTTCTTGTATGTACCTATGTTATTTCCTAAAAGCTTTAAAAAGGAATCACCCTGTTTTCATTGTTCGTTACATATGTCCAGTTTTTGTTTACAATCGATAATACGTTTTTTGTTTCTTTTACACATGATTGTTTGCAGATTACGATTATTACAATTTTTGTACATATGTACATATCAGTATTATTTCCACGATTACAGTTTCCATTTACAGGTTAGTTTAAATTTGGGGGGAAATATATCTTTTTACTGAAATTTGCCTCATTAGTGATAAATGGAAGAAGATACTCTCCTATATCAATCGTATACGTTAAAATATAAAATGAATGATCTATTGATTCTAAAAAGAATCAGTCTTTAAGGATTTGATTCTATGTCAACTGAATTATCAAGTGAGTTGGAAAAGAAAAACAGTTTGATTTGTTTTTTCAAACCTTCAAAGATTCATTTAGGGGCATGTAGGTATTGTTTTTCAGTGGATATATTAAACAAAAAATATTTCTTTTTCGTTTTATTGTATATTAAATAAATAATGTCTTTTTTCATCGACTTCACCAATTTGTATTCAACATTTTCCACTGAAATAACATTTATAATGTAATAATGAAGCTTATTTATTTTTTTCAAATCAGTGAATTTTTTCAAATAAAAAAAAACTCGGCTTTTTCTTCTTCGTTGAAAAACAACTAAATTTATGGCAGTAGAAAAAATTCACTGCACTAGTTTTATTTGGATTTTTACTTTTTTTTATTTTTTGCAAACGACAGTATGGTTATAGTTATACCTATGTCAGAATAGCTTAACTAGAGAATTTATTACCATAAAGACAAGCCCTGTAGGATTATTTTTCAAATAAGATCTATGTTATTTTAATTGTCAGATCTAAATTTAACTTATCCAAGTATAAGTAAATGTGTTTTTATCGCATGTGTGTATAAATGGTCCAAACAATTTGAAATTCAAGGGTTGATACTTTTTGAGGTTGGATTCCTGTTGGTAATGCCACAAGGGTCTTTCTCCAGCTATTATTGACGTAATCCAATTAAAATCCAGTTTTAGTATTTTGGTTTGTCAATGGAGAAGGCCAGAGCAAGAGAGATTAAAAGAAAGAGACGGAGGGAGACAATTGTGAGAATCTTCCTTATTTAGTGTGTGTTCTATCCTACACAGTTTTGGTTGTTGGATGAAATTTTCTTCATTAAATAGGTAGCTTCAGGAGTCTCCTCTATAAACTTGGCCTTTATGTCTAGTTAGTAATGAACTAAGGGAAGGTCATTCATAGTTCAAACAAATAAGACCATAGATGAAAAATACAAAACTTTTAATGCAATTACAATATTAATGGAGAGAACTTGGTGAATTTTATCTTTTTATGTAGGTACGAATTAGCTATTTGACATTGTAGGTATAGGAGATATGAACAAATTTCGTGTTTTCAAAACTCTGGATCCACCTTTAGACTTGAAATATCTCTCACAATTAGTAATGTGATAAATATTTGCTCACCGTTCCAACAAAACGGGGAGAAGTAAGTAAGCAAGTCTAACTTATTCTTACAGTAAGCATTAATATCTGTAGATACACCAAAAAATATGTCACTTACTGAACTTTCTCATTAAGATAAATGTTTATTTGTATGATGGAATGACGAGTTTGATTAAGAATTACAGACCTAAGAGCTGTTTCATCCAGAAATGCTGTATTTTCAAATCAAGCAATTTTAATATGTTTTCTTCTATTGCAGCATGTCAGATAGGCGTAAATATTGTAATGAAATTCACCACCATGCAAGAGGATATTCTCTTCCTACTCATTATCCTCCAATACCACCTCCAAGTCTGGCCGATCTCTTGACAGCACGTCCCACAGGACTTACTGAGCCTGAATGTTGGGCTATTCTCTGTCAATCTGTTCAAGCACTTCAAGATCTTTTTCTATCTGGTAAGTTAAAATTAATTTAAATATCTTTTATTATATAAAATATAGAATGCAATTGTATGCAACCAATTAAATTTGAATAGGGATCGTATAGGTATAATTAGTTAGGATAAAGTTTACTGCACTCAAGTCGTATTTAATTGAAGTTAAAACTTTTCGAATAGTTTGCCAAATTTATCGATTAACAAAGTTTATAGGGATAACTGACAAACTTGAGTTAGTCGATTGTTTAACGGGGACAGATATTGGAAGTCAATTTTTTCAATTATTCAAGAATCCTTTTCGCTTCTTCATATTCCACTCAAGTAATGATCGTTCGATATTGTTGAAAACTCATCAGCATTCCAAACGGTTAAGATGCGGAAATAATCGGTGGGTTGGGGGATGGGGTAGGTACAAACAGTATTATTTTTGCATGTTTGCGGCAATTGTAATTAATAGCCTTGGACCTTTGTTTGAATACGTATATATCGTTTTTAGATCTATTACCCTATTATCCTTGCTACCCACAAATAACAAGCGAAAACAATTTGTTGAGCAATCTTCAACCAGCAGCAGCAGCAGCAGCAGCAGCAATAGAGAGTGTGCTTGAAATTAGAACATGTTTTACCACAACAACTGATGACGAGCTAAGTGTGAAGATATTGATGGATAACGTGGTTTTTTTTCCATCTTCAGAAACGTAAAAATAACGGCGTAGGCGGCAAATAAGGTCAAAAGGTTGTTTCTATGAATCTTGGTCTTGTAATTTTTATTATATCTACCAATTACATAGATTGATCGCATCGAAATTGGTGGGCTTAAAGATCCTTTTTTCACTTTAGAATACTGCAATGCCAAAATAATTTACGGTCAAAAGTAAAAATATGTGGGCTGAAGGTATTATCAATTCGATGATAATTCATCCAACAATAAAATACAAAACATGGTGAAATAAAGGGAGCTTTTCTTTATATCTTGCTATTTCATTTTGAAATACAGTAAAATCTATCTTTATCAGACCCTTTATTAAGCGGAAAATTCTCTCAGTCCCTTGACATGGAATACAACCAAGTACACCTTCATTTAGCGAAAGTTGTCTTTAGCGGTTCCTTAGCATTCCGTTGAAGACAGGTTTTATTGTATTTTCATTTTTATCTATCGAAATAATTAAATTTTATCATTGTTTTAAAGAAAAAAATAATAGTAATAATAAAAAGGAGGAAAAAACAGAATCAAAATTTCCAGTAGACTGAATTTTTCATCATTTCTGATTTAAATGATAAATGTATAATGCATATACATACATGTATAGATATATCTAGGTATATGAATCCAATATGAATCCTGACAGATTATTATCAGAAATCTGACATGTATGGGACATGTACCATTTCCTAATAACCTACACACAGACAGACATATATTCCAATCACATATGTAAATACGAATGTCAGAATTAATAGATTTATCAATACAACAATGCACCACAAATAATATTTACAAATAAATAAAATTTTATTGCCTCTCCCACACCCTTGTCAATAATATTTCATTGAATTTCTATGAATGTGGAAAAACAATTTTTCCCACAACCCATTTGATTCTATTATTCAATAGATCGTACTTTTCCGGTTTGAGAATACTTTTTATTATTATTATTATTTGTGAAATTTGAGTGGTAATCCGTATTCAAGCCCTCTCTCAATTGAGATGTCAATTTTATCCTTAATCCCCACTTGACCATTTTCCTCCCATCAATCTCTATAAGATGACACCTCGACCATTTTGTCGATAGTTGTTTGTTGTCTCCTATGTTATTTGATCGAACATCCTCGAGACTATACGTTCTGGTTTTTTTCTCCCTAGGATAAGAACGAATTTTCTAATCGAATTTATCACGCTTTAATAAACACTACCAACAATAGAGAAATAAAATAATAATAATGACATAATATTATGCTTGTCACATTTTCTGTTATTCCTGTTACCGAAGAAGAAAGTAAGCTAAACGAGATATAAAAGTTGTCCGTTTTTCGTTGTTCGTAATTTTTTTCTTAATATATCTGTAACATTATTTATTGAGTTGTCCTGTGAAACACAAGGGCGAGTTTGAGTAAGCAAAGTTAAGAGGGATGAAGGGCGAGTATTTCTGAACAACATCTGGAGTAGATCAGTTTTGATAAGACGTTGCCTTGAATAAATAACAAACTATAGGAAATGTTCACAAGTTGCCATTTTGGAAATTCGCTGTCGTGTGCCTGATAACCGCAACAAATGAAACCACTTACCAGGTTCCCTGTGCTTTTGGCACTTTCTCTTTTATCTTAAACACTCGTATTGCTGTTTTTATTGTCGTCTTAATTTGTTTCTTAAAAAAAAATAACAAAAATTGTGAAGACATATCTGGAAAACAATTTTCACTTGAATTTGTTGCTAGAATCAATAACACGCTGTATTGTGGAAAAATTTGTTGTCTTCCTTTTTTCTATGTGAATGTTGAAAAAAAAAAGTATGTTTCTATTCAATGTTTTTCAGTGAAAATTTTTTCTATATTTTCATGAAATCCAAGTATATGTATAGTGTTGTTGTTAGTGGTTGGTGGTTGTACATACATATGAGGCATACATTTTGAATTTCTATATTTCTTATGAGCTGAAAAGGACGGATTATTGTATGATTAAAATTTATAGGGTAATTATGACAATATAAGCAATACAATGTTGAATATTAATTAATATCGTAAAACATGATGTTTGGACCATTTATAACATTATACTCACACAATGTCTTGTAGTAGAAATTAGTCTGAACAATGATATTACTGACGATGTATCGATGTATACAGGGCCGGCGCTAGAATACTCAGCGCCGCCCTTCCTGCGAAGCTTGATTTGTTGTATAAATATATAGTAATGTTGTTTTTGCAACGGGGGCTTGCATACTTTTAGAAAAGTCTGAAATTAAATATAATTTACAAATACAATTAGTTTTTCGTGCTTTTATATGACCGAACGTTGAAATTGGCCCACTTTCAATTGGTCGCAAACATCATTTTCTATAGCAATCATGGCAAAATTTACTAAATTGTTGATCGTAAGCTCGTAAGTAATTTTTTATAATCTTTAGCTTAGGACAAGATCTTTACCCAGGTTTTCCAGAATTTTGGAATAACCAGATTTTTCAAGACTTTTGTTTATTTATATGGGTAGGGGTGTATGTATAGGAATGGATAAAACATTCTTCATAAGTTACCTAAAAAATTGTCATAAATTCATAAAATTTGCCATTTCCTTACTAAGAGACTTCTGTATATAGCACACAGGTACAGCTTTGTTGGCGGCCCTAAACCGCGGCACATCCTCGCTTACCAGGCTTACCGTGTTACGCCGCCTCTGGATGTATAGATGTGTATGTGAATAATAACTGAAATACTAATAAATTTTAATATGGTTATCAATAAAAAAGGAATATGTGAAGCCATAACAATTTTGTTGAAAAGCTTTATTATAAAAAGAAGCCTTTTTTGTTCATTAATTGATAGAAATTTTAAAATGGGTTTCAGTATTTTTTCAACGATCAAAAAATAAAATTCTAAAGCTTCAACAAACCAAAAATTTTATTATTATTATCATCCAATAAACAAATATAACAAGCCACAACGAGCTTGTAAATCCATAAAGCATTATTTGAAATATCAAGTATCTTCTATTACTCGTTAAAAAAGTATGTGTGAAGTTAAAAAATTACAGAACTTTTTCTACCATATTTCATTATTTTGCTTTATTGTTGCTTGAAATATTGATGTTTTTAACTGCCATTTTTTTGATTATAATTCAAAAGAATTACCGAAAAAATCGTCTATTGTGATTCAGGCTAAATTCGTCTTTTATTCAAATAAATTAGTAATAATAGATTTTGAATTCTTATTATGGTAGAGTCTATTGTAGAATTTTTTTGTTAACAAGGAAAAAAATTACCAGTCAACTTTTCAATTAATTTCTTTCGGTTGGCAGTCGCTATCATGATGATGATTTTTTCTTTCTATGTTGGTGTTGACATTTTATCTACAGGAACAAGTCGTTTTTAGTTTTTAAATCCTCGTAACAGCACCCAATTATTGTAAAGTTGTTAAATTGTGATTATTACAAGTATTAAAAGAAAAAGATGAAGAGCAACATTGTACTAGATAGGAGAAATTTTTCATCTGTGTAATAATTTGAGGGAATGTACTCGTTATAATAAACCATTTTATTTATCTGGTCTAGTTCTACCTTGTCTGTCTGTTGGTCCGTCCGTCTGTCATGCCTTCATGTCATCTCATCCTCATCTCATCTCATCTCATCTCATAAAGATTGAATCAAGACGAATATCACCTAATAAAGTTTCCGCTCTTATTATTACATTTATATATCAATGTAATTGTCTTTTAGTCTTTGTGTAATAATTTCGTTGACGTCGTTGTTATTGACGACATCAAGATTTTTAATAATATGCCCCCTTATATTCTTCTATACAATAGGTACTTGAATTTCTGGTGGAATCATTTTCGTTTGTGAGTAATTATTTTATTGTATCTTTTCAAGTTATACTCTCTATATTCTGTTTGGTTGGTTCCTTATCGGAATTATGAATTATTTATTATAAAAGAAAACTCTTATCTTTATTTAAGTCTCTCTAATTCGAATTTTCCGATTCAAAAAAGTTTATAGTAGTCAACTCATTTTCTGTTGTAATTCGTTTAACCTCTAGCAAAATAAAGATTAGGTACATAAACCCTATACTATAGTTATAAAATTTATATAGAAGCATTTCAAGATTTAGCAAGCATCTAAAGTGCAAAAATAAATCCGCAATACGTAAAGGTATTTATTACTTTACCACACTACCAAGTGGAATACGTTTTAACCTTACATTTAGGTCATTTTTTTAAGCTATTCATGACCGCCTATAGGCACTTATAGCAGCGAAAGGATTAAAAATGTAAATCTAACTAAACAGCCATAAATTATGTACTTGTTTATAATTACATTTTTTTTTTGTAAAATCTAT
Source organism: Iselma pallidipennis (assembly GCA_037464855.1). NCBI lineage: Eukaryota > Metazoa > Arthropoda > Insecta > Coleoptera > Meloidae > Iselma > Iselma pallidipennis. Next base: position 604 of record JAZBHA010000164.1, on the reverse strand, counting down.
GTGGCAGTTATTTATAAAAAAAGTCATGTTTCCGCCCGGGATCGAACCGGGGACCTTCCGCGTGTTAGGCGGATGTGATAACCACTACACCACGGAAACTTGCTTACAGTACTTTCAAATCAATCTGAAGGGCGGAATTTTATTTCGAAAAGAAGTTTATTGAAATCATCTTGACATTTTATCAAATAAGATAAAATACTAGAAGCGACCAGCCCTGAAGTTATAATGAAGTATTATATTATAGGGTGAAAAGTGAGAACTTGTCGGAAAATGTTGGCAACATCACCTAAACATCTACAAAACAACCGTTAAGATTTGAGATTTTCCACATTTTTATTGAGTCATAAACTCCTCCACCTTTAAAGAACCTAATAAAAAACAAGTATACCGTAACAATTCCTCCGTTGTCGTCCAATTTCTCCGAACAAGAAGAAAAAGAACGGGTTCAAATTGATTACATGTAACTTAATCCTGAAAACCTTTTAAAGGACAGTTTTATTGACAGTTTTCTAATTGAGGGCTTGTAAGTGTTGGAAAAAGTTGTGACTGGGGGTAGGAAAAAGTAATTGTGGCAGCGGTGGGATTCGAACCCACGCCCCCGAAG
>JAZBHA010000163.1:104309-114959 GCA_037464855.1 Iselma pallidipennis | reverse complement strand
GCGGGATTTTCAATCGCCGGAGGCATTTTGAACACTCACAGATCAACGAAACACGGTCGGATTTTTGCGAAATTTTGTCTGCGGGTTCCCAACAGGTGTAGGTACTCAGCATCTATGTGCAGAAGGTTGACCGCAGCGCCGCAGCGGCCGAAATTCAAAACGGTACTTACTTAAAAAACAAGCCTCGTAGATTCGTATCAATTGTGAAGTATTTTCAGAAAGTTTTCAGAGCCGCTCATTAATTTGCAGGTCATTTTAACTGTTAAATACATGCACGCGAATGGACATTTGTCATGACATTCAAAACAGACTTGTCTAGTTCATGATGACATATGAAAAGATCTCCAGCCATTGCCTCTAAAACAGCATAACCTTCACATACACAATACCATCCACTTTATTATGTCGCCACCAAAATTGTCTAACACGTATATCTACATACATAACGTTATTTATTATAACCACTATTTAAAATTAGATGACCTGTAATAAAATGGAACAATGCTGTGGTGTTTAATTTTCTACAAAAAAAGGGCCAGGGTTTGGCTCAATTTTTATTATGAAACAAAGTTCCTGAATACGACTTGAATAATTATAGCACATACATACATGAAAAAACTTAACAATTTTCATCATTGTAACAACAATAAAACTGATCCGGTTAGAGTTATAACTGTGGTCCTGTGCAGGTAATTATTCACGCCATCCGAAAAACTGGCCATTTAGGTGTGTGACAGGGCGGAAGGGCTGTGAATTTTCGGTGCAGCATATCCTCAAATGATAAATGACAAAATAACGGTCCAGTTCAAATTTAATATCTCCGTTCAAATTGCATTAATCAATTTCTGGGTATTATTATTACACCATCGAGTCATTGATTTTTCGTTAATTGTGTTTTATTGTAAAATATCGTATTTTACAGATACATGTATGATAATAGGAAATTTCAAATGAATTAAAGAACAAAAAGACACGTGACATATTTACATTAATATTAAGCCATTTGAACAATCCTGTAATGATGGAAAATTCAATTGCTTTCCAACTCACGTCACTGTCTTATGAAATTTTCACATTTTCGAATAAGAAAAAATAACTAATTATGTTAGAGAGCTGGAGAAAACGTAATTAACTCAGTCTTTTGTGAGACGATATTGAATTTTGTTTATAAATTAAAAATGTTGATGGTGTATGATTGCTTCATTTGAAAGTAACTTCATTTACAGACAGAGTTTAGAAACGAAATACAAAAACAAACACAAAACATTAAAAACCAACAAATTAATAGCATCAACTGATATAATAAATCATAAAAGGGTGCTGCAATGGCTTTTTCTTAATTCGTCGTCGTCTTTCTCTTAATAATTCTTTCGTCCATGCTTCTCGGTGTCGGGCAATTATTCACTCTAAAGAGGTTGGCGTTTTGCCCGGGAATGAAGTTTGTAAACAAACTACCAACTAGAATTTGTTTGGTGGAAACTAGCAAACTTTACACTTGTCACGTCTAATTTCTTAGTATTAACTAAAACGAGGTCATTTAGGGATGTTTTATGGGCAATTATTTCCCGCGATGTCTTTCTTTGATATATTGGCGATCTTGAACTTGGCGGCGGAAGAAACAAATGTGTCATAATTTGCAACACAGAGAAATATATTCGATGAAGATATCCTCAACATACTGCGATTAGTTTAACAAGACGGATCAAGTTTGTGAAGCCATCTATATTGTCTCAATTCTCCAGAGTATTGGCTGTCTTTATAGCAGTTTTCAGTTCCATTATCGTTGACTTGGTTCGAATCTTAAATTGGAAAGTTCTTACCAGCCCCACAGTTCTGTATTTCGTCTCGCCCTTTCAACACGCCAAAAAAAAAATCGTTTTCAACAAAACACCGACGAAATTAAAACACGAATAAAATTATCTGATACTGAAACCCCTAACAATCTAATTTGTCTCTCTATACAACTCGTTTTCTTTGCATTTTTCGGCAACGAATAACAAGCGAATTCGTCCTTAATTTGTTCGTAAATGGTCCTATTACTGTCACGACTTGACAAACAGTCGGGTATTTAACGTAGAAAATTATACAGATCACATTTTTCTTTTTTTCTCTCTCTCTCCCTCTCATTAGAGTTGTAATCTATTGACCATTGGTAATTACAAATTACAATCAATAAAGTTTTAAAATAAATACGAGGGGTGGATTTTATTTTATTAGAAATTGAATTGTCGCCGCCAGTTATAAAGGAAATATTGCAACAGTCTTGGGACCTCAATAACACAACCAACAACGAACGTAGAAACTTTATATCGGGTCTCTCTGGAGATTATTGCCTTGCTCCGTCCTTTTGTTTCAGGTAAGTACCGGAAATAAATCACACAGCACAAAAATCGCTTCATCTAAACGCCAAACGTTAGGCATGGTCGTAGTTTAATATAATTTGTGGACGAACGGAAACAGTTAATATTTCGGTATTTTCTTATATTACATTCTGGCGACCATTACATTTCCTTCGTCTGTTTTCTTCTTTTTTTTTATGGCTATAGTTGTTGCTTTAGTCTTTCCGTTTTAAACGAGTTTTCTTCTGTACAATAGCTATCTAGTTGTGTACACATCGAGGCGCTGAAATGTTGAGTAAGGTTTTCCAATCACTAGAAAATAGTTCGAATGTTAGCCATCCAGGCACGTCTTTTGTGTAAAAATCGAAGAAAAATCGGAGAAAAGCCTCCAAGGTACGATTGTCGTTTCACTGAAAAAGTGCAGTCTAAAACTTGAGAAGCTGGCAGTTGTTCATTGTAGTCTCTAGATGTTATCTTCAAGTCAATCGAACTTTTCTAGTGAACAAAAACAACACCACAACCATCTAGTGCTTCGTTCCTTATACTAAACCGAAATTAGACAAGACACTCTAGAAAGAAAGTAAACTACTCAACCTTCTTGCAATACTACAGACCGAAATAATGGCAAATAACTTTTCATTTCTTTTCGTGTTGATTCACCAAACTCCAAACAAACTCAGAAAAGTTTATATGTATAAAGTAAAATTACTAGTGCAATCATATTGTTAGTTTTATCGATTTTCTAAATTAGTCGAGTCAGATAATCACAAATTGAACTCACCACAAATATGATTACATTGTAGAATTGTCAAAGCGAAGATTTTCAATGTAATTTGCAAAATTACACAAAGTTCATTCGACAAATTTGGTTGTTTGCTATATTTGGTTTATTGATACAGGGATGCAACTTTATAACTGGTTTTGTATGTCTATATCTATGTGTTATACTTATAGTATTAGTCGTGTCCAAATCAAAATTAGCCATACCACAATAATTGCACCAACTGGATTGTGGTCATTCTGTCATAGTTCGATGGGGGGATAAAACCGATTTTGAGTTGAGATGACACCAATCCGATTGGCAACTAGCGAAAGCTTGTTAGCAAATTAATTGCAGATTGCATTACAACAGAACTGTTACAAAATATCATCGACTAAAACTAGCCAGGGTGAAAAAAAAACAGGTAGAAACCGAGCAATAAATAATAATACCGAGATTTGTTTGTGATACTCCCAGTTCCATCATGGATGTTCCTGAACTATAAGAAGATCAAATGTGTTTTTATAATCAGACGGTCTTTGTGTGTTGTTGGGACTTTAGTTGCAATTTTTAATTCCACAGTTGTGACAATACGTCAGTCGGATAAACTTCACTAGTAAAGCATCCCTATTTTCATTAAGCCGAGCTGTAAAACAGACCATATATAGTTATATCTACTCTGTGTAGTTATTAGTTTGTTGCAATTTTACATCTACTACATAAAGACACAAAAATGTAATACGAAAAATTAATTAATTTAATATAATAGGTACACTATTCTTTTTATTTGATTTGTGTTGTGTTGAAAACATGTTCAAGGCGTATAATTATAATGATTTACCATCGACAATATTAGAATGAAGCGTATAGTTTGTGCTGTGTACCTATTAACGTGTTACTAATAGAGTTTATGTCGAAGCTCTTTATTAGATTATCATATGAAAAGCTCACCCCCATTAGTGTGCAATTAGCGGAGCACGTGAATTTGTGGTACATTATATAGACGACTTTGTGTATTCCTAGATTAATTTCGCTCTATCAAATGTCGATAACCAATTACGGTGTTTGATAAATCAGTTTCTAACGAAATATTGATGCTTATGTGCATTGTAAGGACAAAATGTTTCTCTCTCGTTCTCGCTCTAAACATTCCTATGTGGTACTATCTTGTTCTTAAAAAATTACATCAATTCATGACCGTCCACAGGTAAATTTCCGACATTCCACCAAGTCAGGCTAGTCCAGTACGTCAGGTTTAGTAAAGACGCACACGTTCAACTGGTTCGTTCAACAGACATACTAATGCTACCTTCAACGCTTCCTGTCGTGTCGTCCAAAATTCAACGATAACCAATTAGTAGCCAAAATTGCAGTCGCCCGATTAGAATTTCTTCCTTCGGACGACACGACAGGAAGCGTTGAACGCAACATATCTATGTGTTCGCGGCTTTACAGTACATCATATTCGTGAGACTTCTGATTGATTATCGTAATTTTTCTTTCCGTACGAATGGGAAGTACCACAATACGGTGAATGTACAGTGAATTTACAGTATCTGTATAGCACGGTGTATAATATTATAGGTGTAGGCACGGGAGTTGAAATGGTGTCTTGAAACGCTCACTCCGAGTGTGCATCAGCCATGGATTGTCGCTCTCACTTCTACACGTTCATTTAGATGGGTAGAAGTGAGAGCGACAATCCATGGCTGATGCACACTCGGAGTGAGCGTTGCTGATCAAGATCCTACTACTGGCGAGATAGGCCGTGCCTACACCTGTTATATTATACACCGTGCTGTATAGTTTGTGGAACTTGTTTCTGTAGCTATAGCAACCAATCCGATCAAGTCAATTACATATTGTCTCACCTACAAATTGTGCAGTTTTCGTTTTATTGCTATAATGTAGGCAACATTCTACATATAGATAGTGTCTCACCCATCTGTCTCCTGATGTATAGCTAGACAAGTATGTAGGAAAGACAATTCGCTTGGCATCTAACATAATGTTTAATTAACATTTGGTAACGTCGATATATGCATATATCATACATATATCCTGCAAATATGTGTCTTGTTTGTTGCTCTTTGATAGATTTACTAAATTCATTCAACTTGAGAATGTTAGATGCTTCTAAATGGAATTATGGCCTGGAAACTATATTAACTTGAGACAATTGTATGTATGTATGTGGTGGATATTGTTCTTGTTTTGGTAGACGGAAAGTAGAATTGAGACAAATCTTTTCATTTGCCACAAATTGATCTATTTATTCTAATTTAAAATGACAGAAGACTTGATTTGATGTTCTTCAACTTGTGGAAAATCTAAACTTGACTACTGTAAGTTTTGTTGAAATAAAATGTTTCCACACAACATTTTGACTAAAATTATTACATTTATAACCAATTTTGTTTCGTCCTTTTCGAGTACTGAAAGCAATTTTTCTGGATGAAAACACCGTGCCAGCACATAATTTCACAAACTCATCAAATGTATCCTTTGAAATTTTGGTATTTTTCCGTATTCCATAAAATGCAAAAATTATTTTCAAACATATTTAGATAAAGTAATTAGTACTGTACACTAGATAATGGAGAAGTTTTTGTGTTACATGATAATTAAATAAACTGATAAGACTAGTTCAAAATTCATTTGATACGGTTCATTTAGAAAAAAATTACCTAAGGTTATGGAGCATTCATTCTGTCTCGTGTTTTATTGAAAGGTTTTAAAATTTTAAAGTATTTCTATTGAAATTATTAATAATAATTGTTTCAGTTAGGAGCATGCATTAACTACCTATTGGGCGTGTTCAGTGGCACTGAGCGACTGAGAGCAGCTATAGCCTATAGCGCACTACACTGAACCGTACGCTGAGTTGTAACAAATAGTAATATAGTCCTCAGCCGCTCAGTGTCACTGAACCCACCCATTGTTTATAACGTAGTGTGTTTTTGATTTAAAGTTGAATAAACGCAAATATTGTCTCTTTCATTATCAAAAATGTGTATTAATTAAAAAAATTTGTAAATTTTCTATTATCAGTTTTCTATTGTCATTCGATATCAGTGATGTCTCTTTAGTAATCGGTTATTTTGTCGAAAGTATAATCTTTCTCTGTAAACTGTAGACGTGGGTAACGTTATACGACCGATAACCTTATCACAAAATAAAAAGAGAATAACCTATTCAATCATTCGATAACATTTATAAAATTGGAAAAGAAAAAGAGATAGATAGTGATTAAATAGAGAAAAATATAATAATAATCTGAAAACGAACAGTACCGATCATACGATTCTCATTCCAAAAACCATCAGTATTTGAGCAAAGCATCGTAGTTACGTTGTATTTGTTGTTGTGTTTGTTTATCTGTATTAATTGTTTAATTGTGTTTATTGTATATGTTTTGTCGTGTTTTGTCCTTTAATGTCATTTTTTTTAATGTTTTAATTTAATTGTATTCGTGTGTGTGTGTGTGTTATTATTGTTCACGTGTTGTTGTCTGCATTGCTTGTTTGCGATTTCGTTCTAGATCCTGACGCACGTCATCTGTCTACTTGTTGCTCCTCAGGCTAATCATTAGATATATAATTTGGCGGTAAGATATCCTGTACTAAATAACCATTCTTAACTAACTAACAATATCTAAATTTAATTGTGTTATTAATAATTTCAACTCAACTGTTATTAGCTACTTAGGTATACACGTGTCTCTAGCTAAATCATTTTCGATTTTGATTACCTATATTATCAAGTTTCTACATGATTGAATTAATTTGCCTAAATCCACTCAACGTATGTATAGACATTTATATCTGGTTACCATACAGATGTTTATCTAGGTAGAGAGATATGTTGATTCTCTTCAGATGACGAAGGACTTATAGGATTGTTAAACAAAGGACTCTATAGAATGAACCAATATATAAAATCCTCATATATCATTCTGTCGACGTTACGTAAATGTAAACAACGTTAACAGGTTTCATGAGTTGTATGCTGGAAAGAAAAACAGGAAACAGTCCTTTGAGGGAGGGTGGCGGTTTTCTTTTGGGATGGGACCACTACTAACTTATCAAAAAAGTTTTAAAACTTTCCTTCTTTTTTTTGTGCGTTGTTCTGCAAGCAACAAAAACATGAACATAAAATCTTATCAACTAATTGGAAAACAATAAAATTCTTATGTTAATAAACCAGAATTACCTACTAATTTCAGTTTATTTTATAGATATATTTTATATTATACCATTATCCTTGAAAATATTTATAAAAACGATTCTTTTCAATTAAACGAACATTTTGTTGTGTTCCAGTTTTAGCAAAAAATTGCCAAAAAGCAAATCAGGAGAGACTGTCCTATCTTTTATTTTGACTGTTGCTGAATTTGTCCTAAATAATACAATTTTGTTCCTAATTAATTCCGAGTGTTTAGTAACCGAAATACAAGATCTAATTTTTTAAGAAATTCTAATGAAATTTGTTACTTGATAAGATAAGTCTCTTAGTAACATACAGAATTATTAGCAACATCCTTATTCAAACCTCTAAAGGCGAGTACATATGTGTGTGGACGCGTTCACCGCATGCGACGAGTGCAAACTGACAAACCCACGTATTGAGCACCAGAACGCAGCGTACAACATAAATAGTTATTTAGCCAGAACAGTAACTTTTACCAATGTGGACTCGCCTTAAGACCAAAAAAAATCTATAGGCCAAAGTGCAAGATAATGAAGGGTTTCAAAATGAAGTAAATCAAAAAAATTTGTAATCCTTGTAAGAAATCATGATTTTGGTTTTGCATTTTTCAATTATTTTTTGTAAACTTTCCACTGTATAAAATAAACATTCTTGATTGTTTCCAACGTATTCCTCTGCCAGCATAATAATACTTACATTAGAGACTCAAGTCTCAAGATTAAAAACTTGTATTGGTGGATAGAAACTTTAATAGGATAAGGATTACAGAAAAGTTTGAGAAAACTGACGTCTCTCCTTACCAATTAGCTGTTGGTTTTATCGACTTCCACCTACTATACAGAACAAACAAACAAAAAAAAAGAAAGAAACACATCCAACAATCCAACTTCTTAAAGCCGATTCTATACTGTCTGTTATTTTTCTTATTGTTGTTGGATAATCCAAGTAAATTCGATATTTTGTACTCCATTATATTGAATCTGTGATATGTTGGTAGCGAGTATGAAATATTGTCGTATATAATACGGTCACCGCTTTATTTCATTTCAAGTGAAAACTCTTTCTGTCAACAACAAAGCCATACACTGACTCTCATTCAACCTATTGTGTCCTTTGGCTGTGTTTCATTAATTTTTATCTGGGCAAAAGTGTCAGAAGGGATCGTCGTTTCTGCTTTTGAATTCAACACCAGAAAAGCTAGACGAGGAGAAGAACGAAAAGCCCCCTCAAAAAAAAAAACGTAGAAGGATACGTAATACTAAACGAAAACATGTAGTAGCGACCGTAACAATCTATAGAAATCGACACTGAACGGTCCTAGATATTTATTTGTGATAAAGTTCTATTGTTGAGCGAGTTGGGATTCAATCTATATAGGTACTATGTGTGTGTGTGTGTGTGTGTGTGTGTGTGTGTGTGTGTGTGTGTGTGTGTGTGTGTGTGTGTGTGTGTGTGTGTGTGTGTGCATCAAACACAAACCATAAATGCGGAAACGGAAATAGAAAAAAAAACATTTTGGCGGTTTCTGGTAGTGACTTGTCTATGGGGTGCCTTTTCTTTTTATGTACGTAACAAGCTAAGGGTTAGAGAAAATGAAACGATTGATGGCTGATGCGGTATCATCATTATTTTGACATTAACGGTTTATCAGATTGCTATTTAATTCTTCAAATAAAAGTTTTTCAATTAATCAAGACGGATTTTTGTCTCATCAAATGACATTATCTTTCATTTTTCGCACCACCGATAACGCTTCTATTATGTCTTCGAAATTTGAGTACGGAAATCTTTGAATTTCACATTAATGAGATCAAAAGACGTTCTTTTAAAACATATTGAAGATGATACTAATTAACTGATATCTTGTTTAGATAAGAAAGTATTGGAGATACAATATCGATTACGAAAATATTTCAATTTTATTCAATCGATTGTTGTGTAGACTGTTGTGTAGAGTTAGATTTCTTTACGGTTCGATAGATTTGAAAATAATGGTATGCGTCAAGCCACATTGTAACACACGCCCGATGCAAATCCGACAATAATTCGAAAGAGCTTCGATTGTTGTTCACCTCGACATCTATTGTTTGCGACCTCTTTGAAAGCACAAAGTGAAAATACGTGAGCTTTGTTAACTAGGCGTTATACATACGTATTACGGAACAAAGCACGGTTTTCGATTATTAAAAGTGATGTTGAATTCTCATTGAAAAAAAATAAATAAAGAGAATGAACCATTGTACATTTTTTTTAATAAAAATAATAAAACGGAAGGGTCTATCACGGTGCTTCTACATACAATAAAATTATAGTTACTTTGTTATTAATATCTTAGTTTCCAAGTTTCTAGAACCCCTTCTTGTGTACGTATCACTTACAGTAAAACTGTTCCAGTTCGGCGGTTTATTAGAAGAGTTTACATGATTTATGTAGAGGTTTGGTCAAAATCAACCAAGAACTACATGTTCTGTGACTGAAACAAAGGATTATTTCAAGGTAGATGAGGCTTGGTAACAACTGACACTGATATTAAATTTCAATATAGGTACATATAACATAAAGGAGAAGATTGATTTATACAAGTAGATGGAACGTTGTCCGACACAGTTATGTTAGAATGATGGATGCGACAGTTTGTTAGTCTCCTGACCGCTGATACGTTCTTTTTCTTTGCGTTTCTCTCTCATATAATAACGTCTAGAAAGATGAACTGATAGTGAAATGGACTATGATCAAGATTGATCGAAAACTGACATTACAGCAAGATTTTAGAAATTCTAAAAATCAAAAATAGTTTGTGCGGAATGTGAAGTTGTTAACTTGAGCATATTAAGTTGAAGATTATTATTCATATCGATGCACACCAACTTTACTGTGGTTTTATCATAAAATTAGCATATTTGTCCGTCGTCGTTACCTTGGGCTATGTTTTCGACCAAGTTCGACCACTCAAACTTCACTAATTTCATGGTTTTAGTTTGTACAATCTTAGTTTACTAGTTATGTTTAGAGAACATTCATCCCTTAAAGTCACTTACCACATACCCATAAGATCTCTCGAGATGTTTTCTTCAATCCTAGAGATTTCTACAAGTCCTTAACATTTGTAGGTAGCTACATTTGTACAAATTAGCAGCTAAACATATTAAGCCCACAACAATAAAGTTAATACTCGTACAGTTACTAGAGACGACTAACGAACATGACTACCTATAATGTTAAACATTTCAAATGAAAGTTGTTGTTTATTAACACAAAAATATTTTAAAATTCGTTATAGGTCTGTAGAAAAATAAATTCTCATTAAACAACTGAAAATTCGTTATTGTTTCCAACATGGGA
>JAZBHA010000163.1:73428-104198 GCA_037464855.1 Iselma pallidipennis | reverse complement strand
TGAGGTTGTTGGAAAAAAATTCCATTCGATGCTCGTTCTTTCCATTAAAACCCTGTCCAAACTTTGCTAATATGATAACCCTAAACAGAATTTAAATATTTTTGTACCTGTCGACACTAATTAATTTAGGAACATCGGTCGCTATACAAAACCACCACAACCACCACTGGTGGGTTTCAAGACCGGTCTGGAGACAATGCAAATTATGTTTAGCTGCCCGTTGGGCTTATATAAGCAACTTTCTAAGCGAATTAATTGTGAAAATGTCAAGAATTATCTAACAACATAGACCCTCCGAATAGGAATTTTCATCTAAATCAGCGAATTTCAAGGGTGTTTATAAATATATAACTATATATGCATTTAATATATAGCTTCGACCCGGTTACAATTAGATCGGTCACTGGAGAATATTTGTGGCTGGATACCGTTTAAACTACCCTTTGGTACTCATTCAAGGGGTATGCATTGAAAATTTAAGGTGTAATCATTTTGGTTGTGTTAAACCATAGATTACATTCTAAACATGTTACAGTTGTATTTTAAATTACTTCAATTGCTACTATTGTTCATTGTAGAATGAATCAATTCTCATTGAATTTTCATGTACACGACTTTTTTTTAGTAAAAGACGATCAGATTAAAAAGACCAAAAGAAGAAAAAAAAAAGGAACAAGACGCCAATCCGAATCGGGTAAGTTTTGTTATTCAGAATATGTTCGTTGTACGTGGATGTTTTAAATAGGGAAAAGGCAACTTGGAATGAAATGCCGGATGAAAGGAGAACCATTAAGTCTACAAAAAAAAGAAGAAAAAAAAACTATAAATACGAACAGTGATTTAATTCCTTTTAATTGTATTACTACTACCAACCTGAATTTCAGGAGTGATTCCTTCGAGCTGAACTGTTCGGTTCTCAGCATAGTGCCCTGAAATCCCTTCAATTTGCCATTTTGTGTCTTATATTTTCTAATATTAAACTAAATACTATTAGGTTCGATTTATCATAATTTTTTTTCATAATTGATAGTGTGACTCCTATAAAATCTTGTTTCCGTTCAGCCATAAAGAAAAACCTCGATCATTTTAAAATAAATGTAAATTTTGATGTTGACGATAAAATGTCCTCGTAGAGTGTGATGTGACGAAAACGAATCAAGATTAAAGGATGGTTAGAGGCGAATTTTGGTAAAAAATTGAAGGAAAAAAAGGTTGATAGGTGGCAAATGTGAATTTTCTCAATTCATTTTCAACCATTTTCTGTGCATATTCGGAACGAAAATTTCAAGGAGATGAATCGATCTGAATGGAAAAAATCACTTTTCACAATGGTCTATTAAGTCGATGTAAAATGCACTTATTTGTGAATGAAAAAAGGTTCTATTTCCACTGCGGTTCATAACACCGTTTTCATGACAATTAATTTTGTTGTTAAAAAACTCATAATTAAAATGGATATAGTGTAATTTAATTGTGTAAATTTATTATATATACAGATATTATCAAATTTCGTGTATTCATGTCTGTAATAATAACGTCAGAAATGGTCGTAAACGTGAAAATATAAATTTATATGTAAAAGATGTGTGTAGATCTATGAGGAAGGAAAGGATGAAAGTAGGGTCTTTAATAGTTCTCATGAATAAAGATGGAACGTGAGTAGGTTGTGTGGTAGTTTAATCTTGTGTATTAAAGTAGACAATGTGTGATTCGTTCAAAATGTAATCCTAGGAAAGATTTTAAAATAAAAGCTTAAAATTGAGAGAATATTGCAGGATTTATAAAGACCCATTTTCGTTCAATTCATTAAATTGAATTATTAAATCCCAAATTGAAGGAAAAGTTAATATCAACAGATAATTACCTTGTTCTGATTTATTTGTCTCCACAATTTCTATTTCTACCATGAGGGTTAATAGGAGGAGACATAACTGTCCCCGTTACTTCTTTTTCAAATAATGAAACTGGCTAGAGGCATTTATGTGCGTTGTAGTTGTCCGGATCATAACCTTTGGAAACATGTTTCCCCCGGAGGATCTTGGAGTGAAATCCCTTGTATTACATGAAACGTCCAACAATGATGCCATTATACCACCCTCGACCATATGTTCGACTAATCAATAGTTAATTAACAAAAAGTTGTTAATCCATGTCCAACTAAATCACTAGAACAACAGTAATATTCCTTTCTAAATCAATAAAACTATCCACCAATTTCCTTAAAAGGTGGAAAAATATTTTTCCATTTTCCTACAATAGATATTCATCTATTTCAGTGTAAAAGTCCCATTATTGTTATTTACTTGAAAGTAACTGTCATAAATGGAAGCAATTCTCGGTTTACTGTCTTTCACCAAAAAAAAGCTTTTTCGGTTGAATGTAATCGTAGCAAGATCATCGGAAATCGCCTCTGTGTCACCGGAAAAAGATAATGGCATCATCAATCCATTGCCAACCTTTACAAATTATTTGATCAGCAGTGAAACACCTATACGACCTTATACATAGTATATATCAGATTGGAGGACCATCAGGGTTGATATTGGATCGAACCGATCGACCGAAAAGTGGGAGATATCGTATAAAGGAAATGTTTCCAAGGGACACAAAAAATAATTTGTACGGTCCTACAAAAAAATCGGATCCAATTCTAGATAGTTGCTTTCTATTTCTGGTGATTATGGTAAATTTTGGAGATGGTTAATTCATGTTTGCATGACAGTGTTTTGAATAAAAATTTCTTTGTCGATCAATAAACATGTTAAATTGAATCACAAACAACTGAAACATCCACAAAACACTTTCCAAGCATTGTAGTAATTGAAGATAGAGATAAGGCTAACAATAAAAATGTTGATCGACACTACTAAAAAGCGTCATTACCATAAGACACGAAAAATACCAGTTTAATTCAAATAGCGTGTTGAATGTAACGTTTCCGATTCGTTTTATTCTTTCTGTCAGATTCAATACATAGGTATATAAACGTGCCTAACGATTAAGTAAACCAATCCTATCGTAATCTACAAAACGATGAACTTTTGTCTATCTGTTAGGAGAACTGTCCTGTGTTTTCTTTCTAAACAACAGCAGCACACTGTACAAAAGAAAAAATACTAAAGCACAAAAAAACAAGTTGTCGGATTAATAACGATACATCTTGATCGTGAACGTGTGAGAAACATGAGTTGATATAGGTGAACATAGGTAGGAACTCATGTATTACTGTACGGTTTTTTCACCGTTCATCTACAACTCCAATGCGTGAATATATTATTTTTCGGAGAAGATTGATGATTGTAATGTTCATGTGACAGGTCTGATCCAGTTAGGAATTCTACGTGATTTTCCTCCGATACGTGGTTATAAAATTTTCCTGCCATAAATTTCGACGCTTGCCATTTTTATGTCAGTACATGCAGAAAATCATCATTGATTACACAAATAGCGAACAATTATCTATGTCACACAAACAATATTAATTGTTGGTCTTTTTAAATTGATTTTGATAAAGATATTGATTACAAAGGAGAATCTAAAATTGTGCCTTTATGCCAGTAAAATGATCTGTTAAAAGGAGCAATCACTTAAGTTGTACGAATTTAATTAATTGAATGATGACCCGTTTGGTGAATCCTCCAAGTTTCCTAACAATCAACTAACGGAAAACGACAGAAAATTGGAAGGTACTTGTACTACATTCTCCCCTCGATGTAAAAAAAAGCCTCAAGGAAATATTAGGACTATATACATATAGATATATAAGTTTATTGATCCAATGGAATTAAATTCTACAATTTGAATGATACACGAACAGGCTTTTCCATCTTGCTTCATGCATTTTTCATTGGAAAGCAAGCAAGGAAGCAACAAAAAAACAGCTTATAATTTATTAAAAACGTGTTATCTTTCCATAAATGTAAATATATAAGTTTGAGGCTACAACTTGACTGAATCCATCATCATTATCAAGTTCTACAAACTGCATCTATCTAGGGGCATATTTGAATTAAAGTTGTTGGTGTGTGAAAAGTTTTTCTTTAAAAAATTACTTGAGGTTTATTTTTTGTGTGTGTGTTTGTATGATTATGTGTCTGGAGTAGAGAAAATTTCTTTTCAGAATTCACTAGTGTTGTTCCATTATGGTTGGCGAAATATTCTCTACTAGAAAATAAAAATCACAGAATAAAATTTCAAAGGTGCTAAACGAGTTGAATACAAAAATTACCAATCTACGAGAGATGTTTCGAAAGTTCTGGGAAAGGTCACTTTTTAAGGAGCATTTCCATCCAGTCATTCGTAGCCCGTTTGACGGAAGTGATGGTAATCGCTGGATGTCAGATGGCATCATGGCACCAACAGCTGACGCTATTTGTTTGAATCGCAGCGCGATTCAGAGAGCTTTGCGAACCTTCCTCGTACATTGTCAGACATTTCGAATACAATTTATATCCATCCGTCTATCCGAATTTAATTGCAATATTGTTAAAGATGGGAAAATGTTGATTGTATCTTGGTTTAGAATGAATATATAGATTCGAGAATGTCTAATGAATTTTGTAGAACTATTCGTATATTCCATGAACTATACGTTTTTAGTATTATTTACAATCTTATAAAATACAAGCGCAAACTGTAAAGTGCAACTTTACGATGTAGCTTTTAGCTTAATTTTAAATGTTAGCCAATTTTCGTAATGTTAGTTGGCAGTTGGTTATACACGACAATCAGTAATATTACTTTACTATGAAACAATTGCATTTCAAAAGAATAAATATTAGAAAATAACACATTATTAGACTGTCGACCTATTTTTCTTTTATTAGATTTTTGTTACAACTCCAATTATATTTAGCCTATTTTGAAACAAATAGATATATCCCACAATAACTACATTTATTCCAAATTATGTATGTGCATTATATTTAATATTTTACTAACAAGCAACCTTGTTATTGTTATAATAAATCACAGAGGATCCTGCACTCTATCTACTCAAAAGAAAACCTCTTATTTATGTTGCGGCCACAGTTTGACTTGTTATATTACAACTTCATACAAAGTAGTGGATATTTCCAATCATCAATGTTGACATATTTTTTCATTTTCTTTCAATTTTTTCTAAAAATTGTATCATTCCTTTTATTTACTGAAAAATCTATTTGTTTTCTAAATTCTTTCCGAGTTCACTCATATAAAAGGCATGTGTTTTATACTTGAACACACACAACTAATTGATTTTTTTATTATTGATTCTAACAAAAATGAAATTATTATCGTTTCAGTTCAATAAATTGAAGTAAATATTCTTATTGATTTGAATTAATATTTCGTCCTGAATTTATAGAATCTTGATTGCTTGCCAGACTGAATTATCAATTTGCTTCAACCTCATTTACACAGAATTAATCAGGATTTACAATTGTGTTAACAGCAAACCTATAAATCACCAATATTGATCTGTGTTTTTTTTGGTTTATTGTCGAATTAGAATAAATTGGTTGCAGTATAGTTACCATTTAGATTGTGTGGCTCTTTTGGTGGATGCGCCGGGCGAGCTACAATATAATAACTGACTCTTCCTTGTTGATTTTCTTCTTTTAGCTAAATTTAGCTCTCAAATCAAATTGTCTGTGTTATAAGATAGTTCTAACTCGTTAATTATTCTGTAGAAGTAATTGTGATTTACATCGTTTTAGAGAAATTAGTATCCCAATAAAGAACTGGTTTATATTTGGTTGTAAAACTTTACGTTATTACAAAATAGCTTAATCCTGGTAACGTTTCTAGAAAGGATATGAACCGTTGCTCGTCCCGTCAATAAATTACGTTGCCAATGATGGCCGATAAAACATTTTATACAAGATGAAAGACAGTTAAAATGAGAAAAGATAGAAAATAAAACGAGATACTATAACAGAACTTATCTATCCAATCAAAACAAATCACTAAAATTCAATTACACGAGTTTGTTGCAATTTTGTGTCTGGAAATTTTACGATTTTTTAGTGGCTCTCGTTTTCGTAAAACAGCTAAGTAACAGGTTTGAACTGGAATAAAAAAAAAACTGAAAAAAACTGTATCAATATTTTCACACTATTTGAGTTTTGCAAACAGTTGTTACCATTGCAATACATCAATGTTTCACCGACTTTTCGTTATACATAGCATTTCAGTGAACTTTAACATAACACACAAAGAAATATCGAACGAACACAAACACAAATTCGTCTTATAAATCTTTATACAACTATCGAAAACTTAAGGTTTCTTGGAAAAACTTTTAGAAATCTACAAGTGTTGTTTCTTAACGATTTCCAGTTCAAAGAAACAAAAACTACATATTCTTATGAATCATTTCAGGAACCCTATAAAAATGTAACTGTAATGTGAATGTTTCGCTGGAAAATAATATAAATAATGTAAGATATCACCCGGAATTCATCAAGTGTTTGTCAGTTCTCAAAATAAATAATATACAGTAGGTACATAAATATTTGATTGAAAACCGATACAGTTTTAACAAGTAAAAAGATCAAATTTCTATTGTTCACGACAGGAAATTCGTTAGAAACAACAGGTTTTCGGTTAGTTTTCAACTAACAAACCCACGTATACCTATATACCTATTATGTGATCGATAATTAAAATTTGAATCATTTTCCAAACTATACGAAACCTCATGTAATATTATCTCATGTAACTATTAATCGGTGAAGTTGTTTTAATTTTAAATTAAACTAATTGAAAGATAAGCATGAAACCGAATATTAGTTCCGTGGTGATTATACGTGAACATATGCTCCATGTCTTCCACTAATATTTTCAATAAATATTGGATAATTGGAACATTCATGGCCAGCGTTGCAAACTTGATACTGAACTTAATGTCGATTAAATGTGTATAGTTTGGTAATCGGATTTCACTATAGTTGGACTAACATCAGGTTGCATCATTAACGAATTAAATAAAATATACAACCGGCAATGGTTTCTTGCATTGTATGAATAGAAATAGTTCATTATCTATTTTTAATTTTGAGAGAGTTTCTCGATTTTAGATTATAATTTAAAATGTGTTATTCATGAGGCGACATGTAGATTTTATTTGATTCACACTAACATATTACCTGACGGAATTCTATCCCAATATACAACAGGTCATATATTTTCGGTAATGTAAATATTGATTTTTAGTGGTGCATTTCATTCAATACTGAGCAATGTTTCATCAACTACACATTGGCACTACAATTTTTGGCAATTCTTGGAGGCTTAAAAAAGAATACAGGTTTCAGGGCGCCTCTTTTTGCTTTTTAAAATATTACATAAAAAAGCAGCCGTGTTAATCTAATATTAACATTTCATGTAGTTGTGATCAGGGTCGACATGTCTAGTGCACTAGAAGACTTGGCGTCCCATCTGCTACTTATGTACCTTGTATTTGGTTTCCTTACGTTACTTTCTGAAAGGGAGTGTTCAATTTTTTGTGTACTTATTTTGTTTTTTGACACCCCTCAAATAATGGCGCACCAAATACTCTGCCTTGCTTATCCCACTTACTTACGCCGGTCCTGGTTGTGATAGGTATGTTAAACAGAGATAGTGTACTTTTCTATTTTATTAGTCGAGTCTTACATTTTATCAAAACACAGCAAACATTTCTCGTTTATTGAGAATTGAACGTTTTTTTCGGCGTGGAGTTATTAGGCGGAGGAATTTTCCGGGAATGTCCAATAATTCTGAAATGTACTGGAAACGTAATTTTTTTTTTATTTATACCTAATAACAAAATCCGAATAAAATTAAGGGTGAATATACAAGGAGAGATTTTTCTTCGTTCTCTCTCCCGACAAATAAAGTCACGAATCCTCCTCTAAAACTAAAGAGGAAGCTCTTCTTTTGTGACTTAGGGTTATTAGTTTTAACGAAACTATAGTTATTATTATTATTATTTTATTAAATATTTTTCGAGATATATTATTTACATTTATAATAAATATGGAAACTATGGTAATTAACGTTCGTAAATATATTATAGGTATATTTAATAAACGTTGACGTGGCTGTCCATTAACTGTTGAAACTATTTTCTCCCATTTCCAGTTATAATAATTATAGTTTAGTTTTTCATCTCTCTACATTTCAATTTGCCGTTCCATCCATTAACTATTTTCATGGGCATATATTAACTATTCAATTTGGTATTCAAAATTATTTCCCAAATCTCCCTCGTTACATTACGTGAATAATAAATATGATTCAAAATTTATATTAAATTTTTATAATATTCACACATTTCAAGTAATAACAATTATCGTAAAAATATTTTTATTTTTTCCCTTCACTGTACAAAATCGTAATAATTTATTTCGATTTTTATTCCCGTCTTCGTGTAAAAATTGAGAAAATCTGTAAAAATGTGCTTTCATATATAAGAGTAATATATTTTGCAAAGCTAACCTGTTGAAAGCTACGCTAATGGATTGTTAAGCAGATAGTATCACTGCCTTATGCCATTTATCATTCGAATTATTATTTCCAGAGAACAGGTAATTCTGCCGTAATCGTGACTGAATACGCATTTCAGTTTCAAGTCAAGAGATCCAATCAAAAATCTTAGATATATCTCATCAACGTGCCGAGTGGCGGTGAACACTTGGCATTTCATTGAGATAAATTTGTATCTTACTTGTGTCCGTTAATAATTAGTTAGTTTTTCAAATAAAGACTTTAGTATTATTGAGCGCAAAATTTGCTTGCGAATAAATCTTTCGATAGTAATAGAAAGTTATTTTCTGCACATGTAACATTAAATTTAATTCAACAATGTCGACAATCAATATTGATTAGGAATTCTAGTGTAGTGCTTTTATCGTGCGTGTTTGAACGTCATTTATTTCTGGATTGACTCTAGGGACAAATCATTTTTCAATAACGAAAAATACAAGCTTGATTGAGCGCGCACGGTTTTAACATCCCTTGCTCAACCACCCACCCCAGGAAAAACCTCTATCACTGCACTTCTCTTCCTTCTAACACATACACACGTACGCATGAATTCGTCTGAGTTTGTAGCCATCAAATGCCTGAAGTCAAATTGAAAAGCCATTTCAATTTCATATGAAGGCAGATGAGGCTCGTCCCTATTGTTCCAAGTCCTGACATTGCTGAGATTTATTTCGGAACTGTGCAGGAATGTCACAACGAACTGGCTTGTATGAGGTGGGGACAAACTATAAACTAGCCGATAAATCATGACAACATAAAGACTGTAAAGATTCTACATTTGGGACGACAATTTATTCGATGTATTTATTCCTGTTTAGTCTCCTTTTTGTCTTTCGTCAAAGTTAAATTTTCAATGTATCGACTGGGCGGTCGGTCATTATTCTAAAGTTGGTAATTAGACTGTTATGGAAATTTTCAGCTTCAACTCAGCAAAGGGAATTAATGAACGAGTTGGCAAACGAACGAGTTGCGGAAAACCTACTACCCCTCGTTCACCGCTCTTGTCAGTTTAAAATTAAGATTATAATATTCGTAAGGCGTGATTCTCGTCCGGGAAGTTTTCGGAAAATATTCATTCAATTCTGGCGCAACATAATTTGAAAGTTGTTTGATTAAATTCGGTTTCTCGCCCCTCTTTCTTCCAACACATAGACACACACAGTGCACAAACGCCAACCTTTAAAATTGTTATTGTTGGCATGTAGCCCAATGCCATAAAGCGACCGCTTATCGTTTCTTTTTCCTCTCGTTTTCGTCATTTTTTTTTCGGCGGGGTCTTTTTAATTCAACTCAGTCAACAGCAGAAAATTCACACTATGTAGGACAAGTATATTTGCAGACAATTGTCCGTCTGCCAGCTAACTAACTTCTATCATTAATTATAGTTTGAATTAATTAATCAATTGCTTAATTACGTCTCGAACAGAATGCTACCAATGCGGAACCGGCTCTCCATATATCTCTTCCTCTGTCTCTCTTTTTTTTCTCCTGTCTTTTAATTATACGATAGCTAAAAGTCTAACTGTGGCAGTAGTCGTAAAACTCTTCATTTTGCGTGAAAATATAATTTAAACATCTGGCCATACTATCATCTAACATATTAAATTCAATATTTCAAAGTTAATTAGAATATTTAATAGTAAATTTGTATTGCTTCCAAGTGTGCTAAATAAATGCATGGATATTTGTCATACGCAAAATCCGCATTATTGTTCGTTTAGAAAATTATTAAGACAGATGAAATTTACGATGTTGATAAATTTGGAAAGGAAATCCCTCAAGATTATTTATTAGTCGTTTGTACCGGCAACTGTAGGGATGGGTTCACTATTCTGCTGTAATACGACTCATTTTGCTGGTAACAACGACCGTCATAGAACCCCGAAAATTTATTCGGGCGAATGCCATAACGAATGATGAAAATATAGGTGTGGACAATATTCATATCAAATCAACTATTTATATGGAAAATTTTCACCACAATTTCAGAACAAAAAAACAAATTGTGAATAGAATTCAAGTGAAGAAGTTTTCATGATCGTGCCAATTGTGAATTTCGAATTGAATGTGAAAACTATTCAATCGAGGACAATATTACGAACTAATTGGTGTGTTTATGCAAATTCGGGGTGGCCGTTCAACAACACACATTACAGTGGCTATTTGAAGGCTGGCAAATATTTGATTTTAAAGGGGTTTATTTGAATGAAGTTCAAAAACAGGGTAGTCTATTTATTGTTAGAACTAGCATAGAAGCTAGGATATTTGATGTCTGATTTACATTTCACGATGGTACCATTTTTTTAAGCATGAATAAAAAAATTGTAGCTATGACAAATCGCGTATAACTGAACCGCGAAATATTGTATGTAGAATTTGAAAAAGTTGAGTAGAAATTTGCCCTAAAGGTAGATTCACTGAACGCTTTTAGTTTATTGCAATGTGATACGTGTATTATTTCATTAGTTGCCTAGTTGTGGCCAATTAAGTACCATTTAGGTAACGAATAGTTCCATCAGATTTGTTTTTAATGGTTGATTTTTCAACGATAAAATGCACGAAACCCCTACATATACAGATAATTCCTATTTTGTTTGGATGTACGCCTTTTATTTCTGTAATCGATTTTTTGAATGGCACTATTTTAGGGGTGTCTTTAGCGACTAATTTGTGGACGATTTTCAGTTCTTTCTATGGCCAACAATATTTATGATGTAAATAAATACACTTGGAGCCGGACTCCTGGTCTAGCACTCAATGTCAGAGGTTCCCAAACATTTTAATACAGTTTTGCCTATTATTTTTTGCACGGTCGCGATATTGAAATTATCGAAAATACTCAATGCACAAATGAAGTTTTTACTAGAACACTTCTCAATTAGAATCATTAAAAATGACAATGGAACGAGTAATGATGTTTCGGAGTCAGATCATCATTCCTGAATTGGTGAATAGTGAGCGAATTTTGTTCGTGGCATAGTGCAGTAGTAGTATATTTATAATATTGTGAAATATCTCAATATGATGGATGACCATTAAACTATGGATTTAAAATCACCGATTCGAGTTCTCTTTGTTTATATACAAAATGGTGATTTAATCTCTGTTTATCATGGGCGCTCTATAAATTTCAGGTGATATAAAAACAATTAAAAAAAGCTCTATTACAAATTGGAAAACGATATTAACGAAATCCACTTTTGAAGGTATTTGAAAAACTCTATATTGGTATACGATTCGAATTTATGTCTATAATTTGTTTTTAAATTATCTAACATACAGTTGTTTAATCGAATTTGACGGACCTTTTTTTGTGGTAATGAGGCCAAGCTTTAATTATATAACATACAGAAAAATATAAAAACCAACAACCCGAAATCAATAGTCTTTCCAATTTTATTCAACCATTCTTTCGTATTATTCGTAGGATTAGGAACGAATTTGACGAAATCGATGGTATTCCCTTTGTTTGTATCATAATTCAATAAATACGTGACAATATTTCAAATACCCTTTCGATATTTAAAAAAATAATAATAAAACCAATAAGAAATTAATATAATTTTTTTTGTAGCCAACTTTGTCCTCCCTCAATCTGACTTTATTTCATTTTTAACCAAACCGTCCGGGAATAATCTAGACCTGTCTGGAGCAGATCTTAATGACCACTACCGCCACCACCACCACCACCACATCTTCTAACATTATTCACTCCATTTATACTCTATCTGAAATCTGTTTCTGGGGGAGTGAGTGGGTGATTCAGTATCCCTCTTTTGCAGTGTCAAGTGGGCAATTACTTCTTTGCAACTGACAGGTGTTTTTAAATGCTGCTACTGCAACGAAATACTTATTACAGAAAATCATATGAGTCCATTTTTTTTCTCTTTTTCCCTTTCATCTTGTTTAATTAGTAATTTTATGTCTAGCTCTATTCTGTTTTTGTTCGAATATTGAAAGAATCATTAATGTAATGTCAATCGTCGAATAAAACCCGACATTTTCCTGTAAGGTTTCTTGTTCCATTTAAATTAACTGAAAATTAAATTCATTATTCTATTGAAAGCAAATATATAGAAGTGCAATGAATAAAGGAATTTTCTTTTATTTCTATTACTATCAATATTGTACATTCAAGCTTCTATTAAATTTAAATGAGTTTGAAATTCACCAATACAAACTTTCTAATTCACTGTCGTTTTGTTTATACTATACCCTTTGAAATCTAAACTTATAACTAATGGAACTTTGGAGTTTGTATCAGATCTAACAACTATCGTAGAAGCAAAACAAAAAGAATGCTACCAAGACGGGAGAAATTCTATCAAATCTGTAATTAATCAATAAATAATTACAAATCACCCGTATTTTGTAAAAAAACACCATCATTATCATGTTTAATTATTTAGTGACAGTTACCGAATTTAGGACATTCTGTATCTTGATTACTAGACATACTACTATGTTCATTTTTTGTATAACGAGGGAGACAGATAAAAATGGGTAATGGATGCGATTCAGGGTAAAGTCATTGTTATCGTTATTGCCATTGTGATCTTCGCTTGCTGTAGGCGTTGAACATTAGAGGAGGACTTTGGTATTCTGTACGTAATCCTCGTCTACTTGCTTCCTCCATCCTATCCCTCCATCCAACTGTAAGAATGGGGAAGAAGACCGTCCACGAAGACTTGCTTACAGAATACTGTTCAATTGTTCAAAATAGTCTTCGTTGACAATAAGAATGATATTACTCTGATTCGCATCGCAAATGGCAAATCAATTCTCTTGTGCTATTTCATAAACCTGAATCGACACTAAATATAGGTGTATAGAATTGATGTTTTTGACAGCATTTCCCCATTTTTGGAATTAGTATTAAATACTAATTGTAAGTGCAGCGGATAAATTACATTTGAGCTAATTTCATGCATGCATAGTTTGACAAAGCTAGACACAAACAGTTTCAGTTAATATGAAAAATCATGTACTCAACTATTTAATTGTGTATGTTTTGGAAATGAAATTAGATACATTGATGTTATTGATAACTAGATTATTCATGAAAATATATGTTTGTTGCTGCCTAAAGTTTAAAGTTTAAAATCGGATTTGTCTCTCTCTATTTTTTCCCTCTAACAGTTAGATATTTCTGCATTTTATTTTGACCTTTGCTTGAAAAATCGTATATTCTAAAGTGGATGTAAGAAGATTGTAGTAGAGTAGTTTAAGGATTCGACTTTTAAAGTTGAACACAAGTCGACTCCTTCCACATCGGTGGGCACGTAAACCTTGTTTATGTTCCATGTGCTGTTGAAACTCGATGGCTGAAGGAAAGTCTTAGGAATAAATCCGACTTTCTAAAAATAATCCAAAATCGTGTTGTATTATTCTTCAAACTAGAATATTATTAGAAATGTTCACTTTATATTACAAAATTACATCTATTATTAATTCATTCATTTAATTTGTTTCGCGTAAAATTTCCAAAAAGAGATTCTGAATGGAAGAATCTCCAGAGATATTTTGCAAATGGATTGAAGTTGGTGTTTTTCAAATGACCGTATATGATTCGACTGGGAATTGTTTAGTGGTTGAGTTAATTTAAAATACACAAAATTTAAACGAGAAAGGTTTCGGACAAATAAACAGTTAATGGCCAACGAATTGCTATCCATTATTGTTTAATTATTCGAAATAACTAGGCGAGACAGTGGAAAGATAACTGATATACTGACAACAAAATAGATAGTTTGGTCATGTGACTTGAAACATGAATGACAACGACTATAAATGTAAAGGAAGCTGTGTACACGTGGATCATAAAAAGTTCCAAGTAAAAAATTTCTAGCTTTTACCGTAACGTTATTATTGATGATGTAATTTTACAGGAGATCAATCGCAATATTAAAATGATTAAATGTTGAACTTTTAACGAATATTACTGTGGTCCTTTAAGTGACTGTAATAAATTTGAAATTATTGAAAAATTCGATGAAGTTCAATTTATATGTTAACGGAACGATGTTGATTTATTACTATCATCAGTGAAAAAAAGATCATCCATCCATATTATAGAAGACCCAAGATATGATAATGTGCAGGATTTATTAAAATCTCGATAATATGAATCATATAGAATGATAATTCCGGGAGAATGTTATCCTTGACAATGTAAGACCAACATCGAGGAAAGGCACTTTTCGTCCTTCATGTAGAGCAGTGGTTTTCAAACTGTGTTCCGCGGAAGCCTGGAGTGCCACACAACCTCTCCAGGGGTTCCACGAGTCAAAGCCAAAATTTGCCCACAATATTGATATCTTTGCTAGAGGTTCCGCAACAGTTTTATCACTAACCTAGAGTAACTGAAAAGAGTCACAAAATAAGATTTTTCTACTAATTATGGTTACGACTGCCTCGCTGCCTAAAAATAAAGATTTTTTTGATTAAAGGTCAGATTTTATCGACCTCTAGTTGCAGAGATATTCCCTAAAATCCAAATATGGCAAAAAACATGAATGATTGACATTTTTATAATTGCCTAAAATCAATTTATCCTGAATTCGGGCGCTTTTCTGCTTAGTCACTATAATGACAACAAAATGATTCCTAACATGTTTTTATGGTCAACCTGTACTCATATACAATATAGAGGGGTTTTGAATGCTGATGCTCGAAAATATATTAGGGGAGAGCAACCCTCTGAAAAGCTTGACGTATGAAAGATGACCACTTGGTGTAATTAAATAGAATATAGATCGATACAAACTTATGAATATTCAAATGAAAAATGCCCAAATTTAATCCTTACAATTTCATTTAAAGTTATCCAAGAAAAAAGCACGATTATCAGACATTAACGTGCCAGAAACTGTGAAACTCATGTTATTAGTAAATAAATAACAAACTTTCCAAAAAGAAAATTCATATTTAATTAATCATTTCCTACAAGTAACAAAACTTGGTTCAATAAAATCTCAACATACAATCCTGTTGCTTGTCAACCACAGAAACTGTGCTATACAACAAATAATATAAACTAGAACAGATGGATGTTGGAAAAGTCACTAACAACTTCGAAGTACAAGACATAAATCAAAAAAGTTACCGATTTACTTGCTGAAGAATTTAAATCAGGAATTGTTTTATTTGTTACGGGAAAATGTCGTTCTTTTTGAATTGGAATTACTTATGTTTTTATCTAAAATTCTAAACATTGTTCCGATCTTCAACAAAACAGAGAATACACTAAATGTTCCTCATTTCTATTGTTCCATTGAATTTCTCGTCTGTCTAGTTCACTTATAGGAAATAATTCTGTATGTGACTGCTTTTGAGTGTAGTACTACTCTTCCTACTTGTATCCCAAGAGTTTTTGTCAATTTCACTATTACCGGACTTGATAATTTTTGCATTGTTCCACTGATTGTAGGTGTTTCCTGAATGTTATCGGGTAAAATTGAATGACTGTTGTTACATTTCTAAAACAATGGAGAATCACTAATTTATCGTACATTTCCTACTACTATTGCACGTATCAACCCAATCTGAAATAACGTCCGTGTTCGATTTCTCGAGTTATCTAAATTTGTTCTAACCCCTTCGGGAATGTCCTCTATCTTCCTTTTTTTTAGCCAAATTGAAGAGATAAAAACTAGTCGATATTGATAACCTACATTGATAACAACGGCACATTAATGCATAGGAAAGGTTTCTATGGTTTCCTTCGTAAACCGTACCTACTATTGTTATTGTTATAACTATATTTGAACCGGAATATAATCACAAATCATTGACAGTTGTTACTGGCACTAACACATAAAATCTATATCGAAAAGCTAAACTTATTCTTTACCGGATATGTACTTTGGTTGGTTGGTTGGTTGGTTGGTTGGTTGGTTTGGTCGGTTGAACCATCGATGAAGTTACAAACAGGAAGGACTCTGGTTATATGGATCATATTTTCTCAAATGTCGGTAACCGATGTTGCTCTAAACGCAAAGAAAATCTATAAATAGGACATTGTTTCAACCTGCAGAATAAGGTAAATACTGAACACTTCCCTTTACGAACAAAGAGATAGCGATATCTAGAATGAGAAACTAAATACTCGAGGGCTTCAAGATAAACACATTAACCTAATGACTGGAACTGGGATAGATGAATTTAACAGTAGATGGTGAGAAAAGACTAACAAGGAAAGGTCTTTTGGGCGCCGCCTCCGATTTCGTTCTCCTTTTAATATGTTATTCTACATCAAAATCTAAGAGACACGTATTTTTTTTTATCTGCCGATAAACGGTTTTAAGGGGTGAAATCAGTCCTTAAAGTTTGTACGTAAATGGTGTTGTTTCCAAGTTTTGCATACATATGTAGGGGTACTTCACCCCTTACAGGGCCTTTATTCGAGAAACGCAAAGACCCGTATCTTTTACTTTTTTTTTGCTCTTCAAGGCACAATTAGTGCCATCAAAATACAGTGGAGTCCGTTTATTATGACTCCGCTTATAATGACATTCCGCTTATTGTGACGTAGTTGTACCCAATACTTTGGTTCTCATATAAACTAGTATGCACCTTAGTCCGCTTAAAATGACTCCGGTTAATATGACCTACCGCTTATACTGACGTGATTTTCGATTTTTAGTCCGGTTACTATGACGAGTGTGTGTGACGAGAATATTGTAAATTTTTTTTTTAACGAAACAAGTGATAATAATGATGACGATGAGCCAGAAAAGAATTCCAGTGCACTGGAAACATTAAAAACGGAAAATATACTGAACAAATTTGTGCATAGCAATATTGATGAGGACAAAATAAAGATTTCAATGTATCGCCCACGTAATGCAGTAAAAGACAGCTATTATGATTTAAAAAGAAAGCAAAGTCATACAAAAATGACTGACTTTATAAATACAGAATATAAATCAGAATAGAACATATGCATTATCACTATTTCTTTTTGGTTTACTATACAAGTAGATAATGTCTGTATAGTAGTTAGGTGGATGCATACTAATCTTCTTGTATTTCCATTTTCTAACAAAAAAGGTGTCATTAAACCGTTTGTTTGTTTCAAGTAATGCTGAAACATTTCATACGAATTCTATGTATGTGGTTTTGTGTGCATAATTTTCAATTCGCTTATTATGACGTCCGCTTAGTATGACTCAATTCTCCTTTCCCTTGGATGTCATTATAAACGGACTCCACTACGCATTAGTTTTCTCTCCATAAGAATTTTGTAAATTCCAACCCTTATAACTTTTCTCCCTTTCACCCTTTCAAGATGCGACTAGGTGCATTTTTCATCTTTTTCCACCAGAATTAATTTCCATTTGGTCGCAGTTGAATATATCGACTGTAGATATGCGAAACTTCGAAACAACATCATTTAGGTACCAACTTTAAGGGCTGATTTCACCCCTTAAAACCGTTTATCGGCAGATAAAAAAAATACGTGTCTCTTAGATTTTCATGTAGAATAACATATTAAAAGGAGAACGAAATCGGAGGCGGCGCCCAAAAGACCTTTCCTTGTAAGATTCTACAAAGTAGTAGATTCATGACCGATACGGGAATTTCGACTAAAATCAACCATCCCTTAGTTATAAAGATATTTATGACGTTTATTATAGAAGGAGCAGGGTTGATTACGCCACTGGGTTATCACTATAGAATTAGTCCCTTGTGTTGTTCTATAGCACTTGTCGTTTAATTATTGACATATACCTGATTTTCGGCGAGGGGTGCTTAAAAATTTCAAATACAAACAAATCCTTTCTAATTCTTTATCAGCTGTCGAGACAGAGAAGGGTGTACTGTGAAAAGATCAAAATCTAGAAAGCTGACAGCTGATAAAGAGGGTAATATAAATTAAGGATTTTGTGATAAGAACTGGAAACATGTTTTGTGTTGGTCGATTAATTTGTTTGAATTAACATAACAACCAAATTAAGAATAGAATAGTTATTTATGTTTAAACGTTGTTTTTAGTTATTAAATTAAATATGGGTTGATTATAATTATGGAAGTAAAGTTTATGGGTGCGATAATTCTTGTCAACATGCAAAACAGATGTAAATGTGAAATTATTAAAATCAACTAAACAAACATGCTCGCTTCTCAATTTATTGCAGTTTATTTGCATTATAAAGGTCAGTAGCGAAAAGATTCTAAAAGAAATGGGTTTTATGCTTCTTTTCTAAGCGATTTATGGCAAGTTGTCTTACTTGCTCGAAACATGAATAAAATAATGTACAGCATTTTTTTTAAACTAGATTCTGTACACGATTAAATACAGAAATTATCGCAATTAGTACCTAATACTCAGCAAGTAAAATGAAAAACTGCCACCAAATCTGTAAGACTCCTTCAAATAGTCCTGCATCCCAGGACAATCGTATTGGTTTCCTGGTAGGACTCCCCCGAGCACCATGTCCCTTTGTATTAGTCTGCAACCATGAAATAACGATCAAGTGGCTGTAATTTAATAATTCCGCAATGTTGTTGTGTTTCGGTGGGAAACAATGGTCTGCTTATTTTAACAATAAATCCCTTGACACAGGGAGTTATATATGAATATGGACGACATAATAACACAGGTCTCCTAAAATGTCAATAATAGCACGCTCAGGTTATAGATATAAAAGACATATTTGTTATTAACATGTTTATGTTAATTGTAATACATTTATAAAGCAGTACAGTAATTACTTAATGGTGGATAGTTTTCGACAAACTGTATTGCTAATACTGAAGCAGATTTGCCAAATGCATTTGGAAATTAGTTGCTCTAACCTTGCCGAAGGCTAATGTTTTTATGGAAAAACTTCTCCAGAAATTCTCTACAATATGGCAGATATTCATTATTATTATCCTAAAAGCGGTATTTCGTTTTCCTATTAACTTGCAATTTTAATGACCTATCAAATGCATTTATGCCAATCTTCTGGAATTAGACCATCATCAGCCATAATCCCCTACAAGTCCCTCGTTGCAGTCCAGTCTTCAATTCATCAATTAATCATCACATAGGGTCATGCTGCGACCATCCAAAGGTCCTTTTCCTACACGATTGATCGACTAGTCGTCGTCGGCAAGTGTGTCCATTCCAACATTCTCCTTCTATATAATGTCATTACAATCGATACATTTCAAACATATATAGAACACATACAAATCGATATTTTTCCGCCCCCCGCGCACACAAAAACCAACCGACAAATAGAACATTACATTACAGGAAAGTTGAAGGTAATACCGCTAATACAGGTAGTTGACGGTCACCGCATGTAATATTCAAAAGAAGCATCGGACCAGGTGCACGGTTACCATGTCAACTCACTACGACGCTTGGAATTATTAAAAGCTCCGAGTTGAGTGACAGCTGGCGTCGGCCCATTTGGGGCCTCTATTAAGTTTGATTTATTAGCGATGGAATACAGTATTATAGGGAAAAAGTCGAAATCATAATGGAGGTATCTTGATGGTAGGATTTTTCTTTCACAAAAGTAGGATGCCATCATAATGGCGACATTATAATTAGAATTGATGCACTAATCGATATCAGTGACAGGAAGATCAAGACGAAGATCGAGGAAAGAACCGACCAAAAAATGTAAAAACTCATATTTTCTTTATCTTTGAAGAAGTAGAATAAAGGGACGGGCTTTTCTCTCTTTGATTGTTTCTTTCTTTTACAAAAAATAATCAAGGAGAGTCAAAAATCATGGAAGTATCAGATGATAAATGAAAAATATATATTTATATTAGAAAAAGAAGTAGAAAAACACGTGAAGCCAAATCACGATTAAAGGAGGTTGGTAGAAAAAAAAGCTGTACTTGTGTAAAAACAACCTGATAGTGTTTTTTCTTCGCGTTTTTTTATATCGCGTGTCATTAGGGATTGTTACTGGAGCTATCATATTTGACATCAACACTGTCAGTGACATTCGTCGTTGTCGTCTACGAATTCCCTCTTCCATTATAAAAATTGCCGACTTTTCCACTTGTAACTTCATTATAATCTAGAGAGACGAGAAAGCATCCTGTCACCGTTTCTCTCGTCTATTCTGATTACATTTATAACAAGAAATTGTCATATTCAAAAGTCCTCCTTTTCTATTTTCTATCGATCTAAATAATCATGTTGCTTTACATTACGATATTTCTACGCTTTTGCATTTACATTCTTTATTTGAGAATTTTCAAAATAGAATCGCTAAAATTAAATTACAACATATTTTCTATGTGGTTCTATCGTTAGTAGATTTTATTTAGTACACGACTTTGATTTAGTTTCTCTTTGCTAAGTTGAGCAGAAAGGATATATAAGAGGGAGTTTTTGCGGTCGTTAATCATTCTCGAATAGTCTTGTAAACAATCAAATTGAGCGATCTGAAGGGTTCACTACAATATCAAATATTTGCAACAAAAACGAATTTCCCTTTAATCAATTCAAATTCGTTCGATGTTAACACGCAAAAAGCACAAATTTCCAAAATATTTGAACAAATCAATGAAATATGCAACAAATATTGTGGAAAATTCAACTAATTGGCTCAGAACTACAGCAACATTCCTAACATGATCATGTGTTAATAACTAAATTAGTGAACAGAAACGAATTCCGTAATTGATCTCTAGATATTGTCATCAAAACAGATATTGACAGAAACGGAACAAATCCGTTGATCATCTCTGTAGTATCAAGAGGAAGGTACGTGTTGAAATCATCCCAAGTCCGGATTTCTAGTACGTGTTTTCCTCTATTCGTAGTATTCTCTTTTCAAATTTTCCCTTATTCTTTTTTCCTATTATAGGGATCTATATCTATCCTGTCTTTTCATGCAGTACAGACACACACACACACACACACACATATATACAGACACACACACTTATACGAGTCCTACTGTATGTGTATGTCTGTATGTTCAAGTTCACTGTTTTTCTTCCGCTCGATTCGATACGGAATCGTAAAGTGCGGCCTCAATTCGATCAAGACAAGCTGTTACCCTCCTATATAGCCGAGGTGTTTTCCTACATTTATCTTCATATACCACATGCCAATGTCGGTTTTGTTTTCGTTTCACCCTACAGTTTTAAACAAAAAAAAAACGGGGGAGAAAAAAGGCAATGTCCTTATTTTGTTAGGACAATGAAATGGAGAATATTGTGTTTCAAATATCAATTTTCAAACATAAAATTCGTGTGCCTACCGAGAAAAGTGAAGAAATTGAAAATGGAATATACTATTTGAAAGAAAATTGTGGACAGTCTAAATGAAAAAAAAAGGGCGAAATAGAGTAGTTTGTAGGTGGAGAGTTATTGATTCGTGTAGGTCGAATAATGAATGTTTTTGACAATGATTCAATCATTAGAACCACATGCAATAGAATCTGTAATTTTGCGCACGTAGACAAAAATTCGAACAATGCACACTTGCAGTAAACCGACGAGACAGGAAAAAAACCGCTGTGTTTAGTTTTTACCGTTTTTTATTCGTTCACTCTTGTCGTTATTTTTTTTTTCAGGTGTATCAGCTTCTATTAGGTTTCACCGATCGAAGTGGCCCTTTCGCATTATCGGAATAACGTCGACCCTAATTTCTTCCGAAAAATCAGACGATGTGTAATCACTAAAGCCGCTTTATATTTGCCAGATAAACTCTCTGGAATTATTTCTAGTTCATTCGTCCGCTCCCTGTCCCTACCTATATCTCATGCTCTTTCTTCGTCTATCTCAGCCTATCTGTATCTCTTTCCACCTTTAACCTTTATCAACTCGAAGTATCCTCTAAACTCACCATTGTCTAGGCAAAACAAGCATATATGTATTGTATGTATGTATGAATATATGTGTAGGTATATATATTTTGGGGTAATAAAACCAACCCTATTCTGGAACGTGTATTAATTAGACGACAAACACTGTCATGGTAGTAGGGCAAGTTAGCTCAGCGAGTTCATCATATCGTTATGTTTGATCAAGTGCGCTACGAATGCGGAACGTTAACCGCTGCTCGACCGCGAAACTGATGGGTTGGGATTAGGCATTTTCCAGGAGACGACGATATAGGGACAAGGAAGACTACTTTAGATAGGTCTCCTAGCAACACCGAAGCTATGTAAACAGCACCTGGGGCACAGCTGCACCTGTGAGGCCATCTCATAATAAATACACCGAAGCTGTAGGAAATACAGTTTCAAAATCAGAATATTGGTAGAAAAATGTTAGACGTTCATATCTTAATAAAATTTTTACCAAGTCAAAATTCCCATGTCTTGTTCATGTTGATGATAAATCCGATTTCAAACAGAATTGACAATATTTTCAATTGCAACAGTAACAACAAATACTTGGTCATTGTTTACAAAATTTTCTACATTACGTCTGTTCAACTTTAACGGCTCTTTGAATTTTTGATAAATAAACTCCCAAATGGAATGAAATGTTGTTCACTTTTCTCGATTCTAGTCAGTTCAATATTGTGAGATAGATAGTAGGGAATATTGTAGTAGAATATCCTGTAATTACAGTAACTGGTTGTCAATTATACGTATAGCAGCTTGGAAAAAGATCAATAATATAACGTTCATTTTACAGATACAGGTACATTGATATCAAAACTTCATAAATGATTACTTAAAGAATAGTCATCAATAAATGACCTGACACAGTCTATTGGAAAATGTTCCATTTCGAACTTTTCATTATAAAGTATGCAGTTTTCGTGTTGAACTGTCATGGTAAGTTTTCAGTATTGTCGAAAACTTGTCTATAGACGACGTGGATAATATTTATTATTCATAAAGAACGTTTAATTATAAAGATAAACATGGCATTTAGCAATAGATATCCGGAAAAAAGGGATATCTATTATTTACTTTAATGAGGGAAACGATTATTCAACTTTGATCGGCAAAGTTTATTCTCAAAAAAAAACCTAATTTAGACAGTTTGTAGTGATAATTTTTTGATCACTCGAGTGTCAGATCATATTTGGATCAAACTGGATGACTAAACAATCGTAATTTTGATAGTTGCAGTCCTTTTACGAATCAAACTACATCAATTCATGCCGTAGAATCCTTTCGAATTTGCCTAACATCTTATCAGAATTTACAGCTTTAGATAGTAATGTGAATTGGAAGGTGGTGGAATTTATTGGACGACCCTAAAATACCGGATCCTCTCTGTGTATATATGTATGTATGTATAATTTTCTACCTTACATATGTATCTATAGATTTATATATCTATGTGGTGGTAGTCTGAACACAAATCGATATTTAATTATGGAAATATGTTCGATCAAAAGCCAAATGTTGTAGCTTTATTTTATGTACCTACATACATTATCGATTAATCTGACTAGTGGTCAGTATATATACTTGCAGAGATTGCCAAAGTTAATCGAATAAAGTCATCTATTATTGATTACCTGCGCCGCACTAATATTTGCAACAGGTTATTAAACTTATGTTTGAGGTTATTACTTTACTAAATTTAGATCAAATCTAAACAATCATTCTGGAAGTTTCTTTAGTAAGATTACTATATATTTACTGTGTATCTATAGATTGTATGTAAGATTCATGTTTTGGCATTTGCCAGAATTAAACTATCAATAATTCACTGGAGCTTGCCAAAATGATGGCAGTAAAGTCTAGGCGAGATGCCAGTTTCCTTTTATGATCACTCTCTCCTCTCAATTCAGGATGCTTGTTCCATTTTTATTCAACTTGTGTATGTGTTTTCATAGTCACATGTTATCCTTGAAGACAACTTACCAAGAAAAATAAACTCCAGTTATATGAATATTACAATTCTTAATTGCATTGAGGTCGTCTTTTATTATAGAATTATTATATATTTTTCAATAACAGCAATGTTTCTTTATCGTTTCAGTTATATTCTTTGATACAAATTGCAAGGAGTCTCGTAGACCATCTAACAATGTCATATAATGAGCTCGTTAAACATGAAAATCTCATCCTACTAGGTCTTTGTGTTCGTTATCGTTTGTGGGGTGGAGAATAATGGACGTTTTCAGGTGTACATCGACGGGTTCGCTTGTAATCAGCCAAGGGATAGGAAAGAGAACTTTAATTATTCCTACAACCACTCGCTCGATAATAATCAGCAACAGAAACTGAATAGGTGTCAAACCACATAATACTAGAAGACCAACATTTTACAAAAAAAAAAATTACAATCCAGTAGAAACTAGAATTGTCGCCTCTATTAAACTGTAACACACTAGATGACTATTCTCTAAAAAAAAATTCTTCTATCCAGAGTATCATACCTTGCGCGCAACTGGGGTCATAAAGTCGTGTTGTAGAACTTTACCGGACTCTCTAGAGTTTCCGGTTTATGACCTAACCCTCACAGATTAAGTGGTTACGTGGTTACTTTAAAAGTTGGTAATGTTGCTACCTATGGATGGAATGAATAGTACTGTTAACCATGAGCGTACCATATTTAGCCTATTAACAGGGATTTATACCTGGCACAGCCAGTAATGTACTATTTATTTCGTTTTAATCTGCTCTCTAATACGAATACGTTGTATTCTATTTTATACAATCTGGTGATTTTGATTTGATAAAATATGAAATATTGGACTAGTTTCGGGCATAATATTTTGAAATTCTATTGTGTGATTCATGTAGATTTGTCGAGGTGAATATGGTGATAAACGTAAATCTGTGTAGAATTAGTGAATGTGTGACAGGTGGAAAGGTTTTTATTCAGTCGCATAAAAAAAAACAACTCATATACCCGACAAATGGACAAACTAAACTGATGGGTGTTCCTGTTAAATAGGAAACAGGAACATATTTTTTCTGTTTCTCAAACATTCCCTAGTTACTAGTTAATAAACATAACATCAAATACTGTTTGAACCGATTTAGAATTACCTCTCGTCAACGTTATATTAAAATAGCTTGAAACTTGTACTAGAAACAAGTTAAGCATCTTAAGTTCAAAAGATTTGGACTGGAAGCTGGGTTTCTTTGTATTGCTTCATTATTGGGCCTTATCCCAAAGCAGGTATTCGACATTTAAGGGTTGATGACGGCGTCTCTTTCTCATTTTCCATAATTAAACCAGACTATTTCTAATTAAAGTACCAAATATATTCTCTCTATATATGTATGAGAAATAAATTGAAAATGTTACGGTTTTGCTTGTAACTCAAAGACTTTGATGTATGTTGAAAATTAATTTTATAAAATGAATAGATGACTGTCGACACAAGAAATTCCTATACAATAAAACTTTATCAACTACAATATTAACGAAACTTTGAACATTGATTCACTCTAGTAGAGTTTTGCAAAGAAATTTTCCAATTATTCAATAAAAATTCAGAATAGTCGTAGTTTTCAATGAAAATCGATAGATAATCATTTCAATTTGTCGATTTGCCAGATT
Organism: Iselma pallidipennis; assembly: GCA_037464855.1. Taxonomy (NCBI): domain Eukaryota; kingdom Metazoa; phylum Arthropoda; class Insecta; order Coleoptera; family Meloidae; genus Iselma; species Iselma pallidipennis. The sequence goes on along the minus strand of JAZBHA010000163.1, from coordinate 78,239 downwards.
TGTTCAGATAAGAAATTCCAGTTCTACTTGAAATCGTTCTGACCTTTTGCAAGACTGTATGAACAAGTTTGTAAAGTTCTCAAATATCTGGCTAGAATAAAATGGTAATAAATTGATATTGATTTTATGAAGACACAAGTACAGTAGACTGTCGCATTCCTCGATCGCTACATGAGTATAGTCGGATTACCAGAAGTCTGCTGTATTTCGTTTTCCTTTTTAAAACTCTGTACTTTTGATTAACTATTATTTGCAACATCAAAAGTGTCAATTAGATGGATTTATTCATTGGAATCATCTCAAAGGCGATATGTTGCATCAATGAGATGAGTTGATTTTAGATATCGAATTTATCTAAGAGAACTAAACTATATGATAGCAATATGGTTGGTGAATTTGAAGAAAAATGAATAAAAGATTTATTTCGTTTCTATAACGACAACTAATCGACAAAATTGTGGTGACAGTAGTTAGTTACTTTTTAATGTGAAAAATTTTGTAGTTTTTCTATTATCATCTTGAAATCAAAATTCATTGTGTTATTATCATCTAAATGTGGAGCGATTTGTGTGGAAACGGTAGTGGATACCACGAAAAGTATCCAGTAACAATGAACAATTTGTTAGTAGAATCTTCAACTGTCGTAAAGTTAATTAGATTTTCACTGTACCACATAAGAGGATCACTGTGCACTGTCGTCGTCGTCAACAGTGACGACGAAGACGAGCGTCTTTGTAAAATGTAAACCACCTATACATACGTACATATGTCCTGACGATTGTTACTTGACAGAAAACCCCTTGAGTGCCGCTCTAATACATCTCCAATATCGATTCAATTGCTACCATTTTTTCCTGATTGTACGTTATTTGTGATCCTTGTATATAAAATAATTCTTTTATCTCGCTTCGATTCATGTATCAAGGACGGCTAATATCTGTCATTGCTTTTGCTCTTATGCTGCTCATACTCATGACCACACTTTTATTTGGATATATCTGTATATTGTAGTTGATATAAATGCCGATGTTGCTTTGATTCGGTATACCATTGGCACTGAGCCCAGATGTTGAAGATTTTTTCCTTTCAAATGTCAATATTATTATCTCCTTCACTATGCCAGTCAATACCTGTACGTTTTGTTAGCGCTATTTGATGAATTACTAATTAGTACCTATACGTATTAAATCGATTTTGTTGTTGTGTATATATTATACGAATATGTGTCTTTTGTTGCAGTTGTGACGTCACCACGAACTTCCACAAGCCGATTACTAATAAGTAAGTACATGATTCAACCCTCTCTCAACTGAAAATCGTCTCCTGTAACGACTCAATGTCTTTACGTCATTAGTAGAGATTTAAAGTTATAAGGCGGAAATCGTAATGTTTAGAAGACGTCTAAAGGGGCGACTCTATAAGACAAAAATACATAAATAATAAGCTCTGACGATCGTTTTAAAGTAAGAACTGATTGAAATTCCAATAGTGTCACATTTCTGAAGTGTTAATAATTAAAGACTTCGTGTTTTTTTCTTCGTAATATTTCAAAGTTAATAGTTACAAAGTTTTTAAATTCTTTTTCGAGTCGTAAAAAGATATTCTACTTTAATTATTAATGACAATAACGTCCAGATTCTTATTTCAAGAATATTATTAAAACGGTGACTGTTTTAATCTCTTCATCAGACCTCGCTGGTTCATTATTCGTTTCGTTGTCAACGAAATATGAAAAAATGAGAGGAAACCCCTCGACGATATTTCTCTACAGTTGGCGTCGTTTTTATTTTCGTCGAAAAAGAGGAAAAGTTTTTAGTGTGCCGTCATAATCATAATCTTTGCTCGTTTTAAGTTTTCCACGGATAAGGGTCCTGAGCGGTCCGAGAAATGTTCCCACCGCTTCTGCTTGCAATTTATCAACACTGTTCCAACGAGAACTGTTTAACACACACACATACACACACATATACACATAAACGAGGATGAAGTGCAAGAACTGTACGAACAAAAACCTGGGATATCTAACTATAGTAGAGTTAGGTAACCTATTGTTCTATTATTTTGCTTTTCTTTTGTCGAGCTTCGAATGTCTTCTATTTGTAAACTAACTATTTGAAGTAACTTGAATTTGTAACAAAAATCCGTATGACGAACGAAACAAGAACTGTACTCAAATGTTACAATTACCTTTCTAAGCATCCTTTAAAGAAAAGAAACATGAAACGAAAATAATGGGGTAATAGGATACGGTGGCGGTATATTATTGGTTCGTTCAGTATTTTCTTGACCGGTAAATCAGCAATGCGGGTTTCTAGTAACCAAAAAAAAAAAACACAATTTGCTTAATCCCTTGATAAAATCATTTACCATCGATCATAATTTATTTGGATGTAAAACATGCACCCTTAAACATAAAGTGTCAGTGACGCGTTTCTTTCAAGTGGCTTCTTCCTATTCCCTCTACCTCTACCTTGGTAGATGTTTTCTTGTCAAGTGGTTAGAGGGTGGAAAAGACGGAATGTTCTCATAGTAAGTTATCGAGAGCAAAAAAAGTCAGAAATTCTGCTGCTTTTCCTGCTTGTCTGCTCATCGATGCGCTACTAACACTCATCCAACACATCCTAAAACCTAACGATGGAAAAAGAAACGATGCCACATTCGAATTGTGCGTATAAGATGGTCTATATAGAGATGGTGATGTGAAGGACTGACGACCCTTATGTTCACGATAAGAGTCCTTTACAAAGAATGAGATGTATTCGTGTGTGACGGACTATAACATGAAAAGTTGTATGAAATAACTGAAGGTGAAATGGTGAAAGTAGAAAAATGATCGACAAGTTTGATAGATATACACATATAAAATAGAAAGCAGCCTTTTTTTTTGTTCGGTGATTGAAAGGAATCAGAGTTTCAGTATTATTTCAATGATAATAACATGAGTTACGTTGGGAATTAATTTTGTTAGGCACCTGTGCTCCAGCAAACATCACCACAGAAACCACCGCCACCGTCGTCACCACTGCCACCACATTCTCTTGATATTCATCAAAAGATATGCCTAATTATAATAGAGTTTATTTAATCAACGCCACTACCTACGCCGATTGTTTGTTACTCTTTCCACAGTTCTTTCCATAGGGGCGTATTGTGTAATTCCAAGTTGCGTGGATGGAACAGTATGTTTAATATCGTTGTACGATATATGTTTGTTCGGCTCCCTACAAAAGGCGAGCGCTGCTAATTTTATGGGCTTCACGAAAGTCGATATTGAAGCGCAGGTAACTAACGGTTGATTCGACATAGCCGAGGGGTAGAGATGGGTTTGAGCGACTTGTATGGTCGATATATATCTACAGGGGAAGATGTGTCACGCAAAGGTTCACCAATAATGTCCATCCTTGTCCTGTCTATTCAACCACATAGTCTGAACACGTATAGATTACTGTCCGAACGAAAATGCTCCATCAACACACCCCCAGGACAAAACAGTTGAAGGACTTTCTAGAATCCAATCTGGTCCTGAATTAATTTTGGGACAATTTTAAAAATACGTTAGAAAGTTCAAGGATTTCTCTATATTTTTCAATAAAAAAAATAGAGAGAGAGATTCAATTTAAATTCGGGGAAAAATGAATTTAATATTAGATGATGGCTGAATTTGGTTCTCGACCTCTGACATAATGCTCTTCAAACTCATCGTTCTGACCTGGATGCCTAGCAGTTTTAATAGACCCGTCACTGTTTAATTAAGACGTCGTTGTGCCGTTTTGTGCACACCGTAAATCTACCAGCTGTCGTAAATCCACCGTCGAGACGTCTTCTCTCCCTTGAGTTTGTTTGCACAAATCGCGAATGTGCATTTTTCACATACATACTTGAATTCTTGTCGATTCAATCGATAACTGTACTTCTCATAGAATCATGTGGAATTAAAACAATTTTCAATGCAGCGGTCACTGAACAGGTAGACGTTACAGCATTTTATTTCGATTTTTTATTGTTCTTTGCTCTTTCTTTGCTTGCATACCTTTTGTTCGATAATAAACTCAAATCTGAATTATGGATTTTTATTGAAGAATGCAAATGGAAAACTCCAAATACAAAAGTGGTTCCAATTATATACCGAAAATAAAAATAAATAATGAATGAAAAATAAACGATCAATATTCATTTGGTACGCTTGTCGTACAGGGGGAGGTTTGTTGGTTGGTTGGTTGGTGTTATTAATTGGGGTTGAATTTTACATCAACAATGAATTCTGAAGGGTGTCGTGATAATTAACGAAGAAAACGTCCTAGAAACAGCATTGTATATTGATATGCAGTGCGATCTATAAAATTTATGGTCAAAGGGTACTATGACGAACGTATGTCCTGGCGTGCGTGATAGTTCAGCTCCTTATTGTGGTAGCGCCAACGATAAAGTGTAGACATACGTTTCTTATGTTATTCAGAGTCAGCGCTCACTTGACCATAAATTTTATAGATCGCACAGTATCTGTATAATTTGTAATTGTACATATATTAGTAATATTTCTAGTACCTAGTTGACATTTCCTGATAACCACCTACCTGGGACATGACATTCAAATTACCATTGAAATTAGTGTAAAAGATTAATTCGTATTACATGCGTGGTGATCGTTAAAGTACAACATGACAGGAGTGGGACGTAAAAAAAGAAACCAACCAGTAATAGAAAAATAGCAACGCCAAACTGTTAGGTAATTGCTGGAGTAAATACAGGATGAATAAACAATTCACAAACCATTAGTCGGTTGTTTATCAGGACGGCACTCCCTTCTCTCT